>JAOPJO010000008.1:20283245-20298000 GCA_027123675.1 Molva macrophthalma | reverse complement strand
CACACACACACACACACACACACACACACACACACACACACACACACACACACACACACACACACACACACAAACCCAAGGCTGATGAACAGATGTGCTTATGGTAGAATTACGCAAGGAAAACTTTCCTTGGCAATTGTGCACAGAAGGAAACATTTACTTTATTAAAAACACAGGGGAAGAAACATGAGGCCAACGCCGCCACTGTCCACCACAGCTCTACCTGTGACTCTGAACTCCGCAAACCCAAAGCCTCAAGACTCAAGCCCAAGGATTTTACACTCGTAGGTCACCTGGGACAGAGGTTCTACCAAGAAAAGTCAAGCTTGGGATGGAATGCTAAACCAATCAACAAACAAACTCAAACAGTGTTCTCGTCACACGTACATCTGTGCAAGCGTTACGGGAAACTAATCAGAGCACAATCTAGTCGCGTGCGGTTTCACACGTTCGTTTTTAGTTCATCAAAAAGGTAAATCCCTTGACCTATGACATAGGAGAATCTGCAAAATGCCATCGGACCAAGCTTTATTCTCAGTTTTAAAGGGTTTTATTCTTCCATCTTGTTTTTATCCTCGCAATGAAAGACTTTTGAGCGAGGACTCAGGCTGCCTGGCACAATGGGTACAAATGAAAATGAATATAAAAAACAGGAACAAATGAAAGACATGTTTGATAAATCAAATGGATTTCGCTATCACCTCTTTGATGTAGGCCTAGCACATGGCATTCTCTGACTTCATCTTAAATACCCCAAAAACAAAACCCCATCATTCAGTCTGCCTTTCAGTATCATGCACTTAGACCCCATTGTTTCATGACTATCATTATTCTAGAACAGTTAAAATCAACAACCATGAACTTATGAAAGGAAAATAGACCACTTATTTATTCAATGTGGCATCTAAAAGCTAATCCAAAACCTCAAGGTCAAAGAGATGACCATAAATAATGGTGTGATTGTTGAAGCAATCCATGCTTTGTTTATAACAATGAACAGTGGGTGGCTATGAGTGGAACGACTTGTTCAGACCAAATGATAAAGATGTGGAAGCGTGGCAGCAGCCCTGAATAGCTCATCACTGATTGAATGGCACCACCTAGTGGTTTTACCATGGAAGTGATCCTCTAGAAGAGAACAAGTCCATTTAATTTGTACCCTCAGATACAGTCTATGTTTAAGACCAGCAAGCTTCCAATATAGTCAATGTAGCCACTCCTGTTAGACAAAAAAACAACAATATAAACCAACTGAAGAAATGGCACAATATGTGTTTGATTGCATAACAGCAGTGTTCAAATCCAGTGTCAATATCCAATGTAAAATAATGATTTATGTGATTTATGATTTACATTTTCTGTTGATCGACTTCATTATTCCAGCAGTATCATTTCTAATATAAAAGGATTTATCAATCCCGATAATTTCTGATTTAAGGCAACCCTTTCCCATTTGTCAGCATGGATACAGACATTGAGATAATACATTAGTCTATCCACGCAAAAAGAAGATGAGGCCACAGTCAACAATCGCCTGTAACGACGGCAGACAGAGTAATATACTATCATCCTAGAGCTAGTGTTAGTATCAAAACCGTGGACCAACAATAGATGGCGCCATTACACTTTCTTTAAAAATCTCCAACAACTGTATTTCAATTCTGTTCTACGGTCTGCATTATAACCATGCAAAACAACACACATGAAAACAAAAATCTTGAATCTAAAACCCTCGGTTTTCTTGTGTGGGATATAGATATTTTTACCCAAGCTCAACATTTCTAGTCACTTGGAAACAATTTGGGAATGGCAGGGATGATACGACACCATGACTTTGTCAAGTCATGTTGTTTTTAAGTCTATAAATACATATTTTAGGAAAAGTTATAAATCTGTAGGTCTACATATATAGGATGGATTTCACGGACACTCACTTTCAGCCTAAATTACATCTTGAGATTGGCATATGTAGAGCCTATAAGTGGGAGCGATGCAACCTCCTGTTCCAGAAGAGCGCATGCCTTCAAACCTATAATCAGTCAAATTGTGGTCCTCGTACCACTTTAGCACTTTACAGACACATCATACTTAAAATGCTACAAATGCTTTCTCTGTACAAGCTCATGTGCTTCCTTAAAAGACATGAATCATTCATTGTAAGAATAGCCACCACATCCTTTTCTACTGTTGATTTGTTTCATTATTGTGTGAGAAGCATCAAGCAACAGTTTTCTTATCCTTCAAAAAATATGGGACAGAGGAAATTCCTGTTTAGGATGGGCTGGAGTTCTTCTCGTCCCTCATATCAGAGAGGGTTTCATGGGCGGGCAGAAGATAACTTGTTTGCAGCCCAGGAAGAGTATGGGGACAAAAAATGTGACCCCATGTAACAGAACAGTTGCATTCACGGCATCCTACAATTAACAAGCAGATGGTTTGAAGACACCTCCAGCCCTCACAGTCATACTGTATATTTGCTGGACAACTTTATTACTGGCATTGAATAAAAAAATGTATGGGGTAGAATAGCACTGTCTAGAATAGTAATTGGAACACAATCTGCACTCGGTTACCATAATTAGTAAACCATTAGGGCCTACATTGAGGGCCACCAACAGACATCTCTATACAGTGGGCATAACTGTGGATTAATTGTATACATACACAACTAAGGCTGTTGTAGCCTATTTATAACTTGCAAAACTGTCACATTGTCATTGTGCAATTGAGCCAACACTGTTCCTCTTTACCTTTGTGCGTGTGCGTGTCTGTGTGTGTGTCTGTCTGTGTGTCTGTGTCTGTCTGTGTGTGTGTGTCTGTGTTTTGTGTGTCTGTGTGTGTGTGACAAACCATAAGCATGAGGATCTAACCAGAAAAAACACATCAAGATACATGCTTAGGAGCGCATCCCACAAAGCAAACAGTGCAGACTAGAGGTGCCTGATGCAGGGCTGAAAGCCATGCGTTGTCCTGAGAAAACACGGCCTAAGGTTCCTGGTTTGCTTGGTGGACAAAGGCCTTGACGTGGGTGCTCGTTGCTCTCACCGCCAATACAACACCCACAGGAAGGGATTCATTGTTGTTTCCCAAAACACAGTCAAGTCGGGTTTATTTATATAGGCCTAGCAATACAGGCACAGTTTGTGTCCAGAGGACTTTGAGGGCCCAAGTTCAACCGCACACTGACACCCAAGAAATCACCCAAAAACTGGGGGAAAGGTACAGCCAAGCATACAATGGATGCGGAGCGGGTGCCACGCTGAGTGCTGGGTGGGTTGTCCCGGGTGATGTGGTGGCCGTCGTGGCACCAGGTCCCCTGGCTGTTTGTAAAATGGGGGAATTATTCATGGTCCCAGGATAAGGGCAATGACTGCTCCCATCCTGCCTTTCACGAACAAGGAAGCAGGTTGTGGGGGACGGGTATCACTCCCACACTGGGAGAAAGTGAGCGCAATACGCCACTCAATCTTCTTGATTGCATAACAAGATGCCATGACAAAACAAGAGGGCTAATCATCTGTCTTAATTAGGAACTCGGGTGGTTAAGTTTTTTTTATTATTTTGTTTTTAAATAACATATACCTTGGTTAATAGGATGATAATGAGTTTTGGGGGCATGCATATCATCCCCCTCAGCCATGGAAATACAAGTTACTTTCTAATGACATGATTCATTGCTTGAGAACGCCTTTCCTTTTTTTTTTTTCATTTCCTTCTCGAGATAAGAAAGACCTATAAATACTACTTCACCTGAGCTGAAAGGAAACAAACACAGGATGACCACATATTGTGAAGAGTTCCATGGACCAAATGTGGAGATTCCCACACTCTGATTTGCATTGTGTCTGAAATGTTGTGACAATATACGACTTAAAACTTTGGTCAAACATGACACATTTATTTGATGCATTCTGCACTTTCACAGATTAAAGGAAATAACATTTATGTAGGCAATTCTACAAAAATCCTTAGAAATCCTTGGAAAAAATACCATTTCAAAATCTGATAGAACTATGATATTGTCATATTGCTGTTTGGCTGACAGTTTTTTTATTTTTACTTTTAACTAAAACTCATATCTGAAAAAATAGGAAAAAGCAAAGAATGAAGGGAATATGATGAATCCTACTAAGATGTAGATGCAGCATCAGAGGACGACTGAACATTTAAATATTTCCCCTGGTGGACTAGCTGCTCTTGAAAGAAAACAGGAAAGACAAGAGAAACTTGTGTACATGAAGTGTTGGTGCGTGTGACAATCACAGCTTCCTACCAAATGTCACGGGGGTGGGGTGGGGGGCAAGGTGGAGGGAGGAAAGACCATCTGTCAGGCCAACCAGGACAAAAGAGACCCACGACTAAACGTTGTGCTTCCCATGCAGCCTCACCGCATCAATGACAAGAACAAAATATACCTTCACTTGACAATGTCAATACTCTAACCAAGTATCCATATTTGTGTGTAGTTCTTATGTGTGTTTTGGTTGTTGTTTTAAGTTTGGTTAATGTGATAATGATAAGGTGATCCGTATCATACAGATCAGTATCATACAACGACTGTCTACATCTGTTGAAAGTATGTGTTTATGTATGCATTTTCTTTCTCGTCTTAACTCTTAACTGTTAATAAAATAATAATCTTGTATAGTGTAATTCCTGCTTCTTCGTAAAAACGAAGAACGCAGTTTGGCTTGTGCAAGGTTGTTAATACTTGTTTAAGTTAAATGCAAATAGTAATATGCAAACTATGGTACTAATTTGAGCAAAGCCCCATTGACAACAAGCGTTGGTAACTTGTGTTATGACTTTAATGTTAACTAATGGTATCATTCTCCACTGTATAAACTCTACTAATTATAACAACTATTCATATGGCTTACAGAGAACACAATACAAATATAAAAAGCAAACATAACCTTTTTAAATAAAACAACTGAGCACTAGAATGTTCCTCAGCCAAAGATGGCCTCACTAAAATACAGTTAGTTATGAAAGTGAATGATCTGCTACTGATGGCTGATTGTGACTGGTAGAGAAATACCCCTTTAGTTGAATCACTTGCCAATGAGAAACTGTTTCAACGTAATAGGGATACCTACCCAATAACAAGCTGGAAGCAAGCATTTCTCGACTATAGTCAGAGGCTAGGTCAAAATTAGTTAGGTAAAAAAGTAGTTAGGTTGAGTTTAAAGATAACTGATAAATGTTTGAGTAGCCTAAATAGTTGTGTAGCTAGCCTTAATAGTAGAAGGCATGGCAAGGTTCCAGAGTTTGTAGAAACAAAAAACTGTTGGAAAAGTACTAGTCTGGGGGTCACAGCCGGCTCTTGGTAGAACAGCCATTTTCACTCCATTGAGGGCATAATGAGGTGACCATTGAGTGCCTAATGTTTTCCTTTATGTCCTTTAATTCATTCGACACCATGCCGGGTCAAGGTCCACCAAGCAGTAGACATAGAGAACACCGACACCCCACAGTTACCCACAGTCGGTTCTTATATAAACGACATGCTTCAAGAAGAGACTACGATGTGTGGAGCATCCCACACACTATGGAGGCAAAAATGATATGCATGCAATAATCACATAATTACATTATTTTAACTTGTTTCCACCAAATAAAGAAGAAGTACACATAGGTAAACTTAAATGAAATATAATACTTTGATTTGAAATGATATATTGACATACGGATGCTGAGTAGAATGCAACATCAAAGATTGAAACATAATCTAAAGTGGCTCATCTTAGATCAAGTAACAGTATTATATCTTCTGGCTGGGCAGTAAATAAAGTATCAGGCCAATATATGGAATATTATGATGACATTAAATAAACTTGCTAATAGCACAATATGCAGTTTGAAATAGGTCTATGTGATCAATTTCACCCCATTCCAGTACAGTTCAGATATCGACAATATTACAATGTCCATCGTCATTTTCGATCTAAATCATATGTGATACCAGATACAATTTTAAATGTTCACATATCATTGACAAAACAACATGCAAAATACCTGATAATATAAAACCTAATACTAGTATATCTAAGAGTGGCAATGTTAGGCGTCACATTTAGCCATAAATGTGGCCAAACGTTAGGTGTCCTAAAACAATACATTTATTTCAACTGAGATAATGAAATTTGAATGTAAATGTGTATATGCAAGGGAAAAGAACGACTAGAATATTAGATAATGGTAATGATAGGGTTGGTTGAGTTAATAAAGCGGTTTCCTAGGATTATGCCATAGAAAGACTTGTCTTTAACCATCTCTGTAAATATTATTGACAGCATATGACACTATGCATCTGTGCCTCCCGCCCTTGCTTCGAATCTATCCACTCATTTACTAAAAATGTACATTTAGCAATGCTAGCTGGAGGGCTCTGACGTGAGTGAACACCAGGAATGCAGCAGGTCCAGACAGCGTACCTTAAGACGTCAAATACTTGTGTTAATCAACTAGCTCCAGTGTTCACCAGAATATTCAGCTTCACCCTTGCTGCTTCAAGACATCCACTATTGTCCCTGTGCCCAACAATGGTCCTCCAACCTGCTTGAATGACTACCTACAGGTGGCCCTCACCTCAGTGGTCATGATCTGCTTCGAGAGGCTGATCAAGGATTGCATCTGTGCCTTCCTCCCTCGTACCACGGTCTCGCTGCAGTTCGCATATCGGCCAAACAGATCCACGGATGACGGCGTCTCTAATGTACAGCACACACCACACTTTCTCATCTTGACAGCCAGAAAGGGGGTCAATGTGAGACAGCTGTTCATAGATTACAGTTCAGCTTTCAACACCATAGTCTGGACCGGACTGGCTAGTAAGCTGATTGAGCTGGGACTGAACACCCCCCTGTGTGCGTGGAACATGGACTTCTGGCTCACCAACCCCCTTACCCTGAAGACAGGTTCCCCCCAGGGATGCGTCCTCAGCCCCCTACTGTTCTCCCTGTACACACTTGATTGAGTGGCCAGGTTAAGCTCCAACTCAATCATCAAGTTTACGGATGACACAGTGGTGGTGGGCCTGTTCTCTGACAACGATGAGAAGGCCTACCTGGAGGAAGTGGCTGACCTGTCTCCTGACTCTGGTGCCAGGATAACAGCCTCCTCATGAATGTCCCAAAACCCAAGGAGCTGATTCTGGACTTTAAGAGAGCACAACAACAGAGGAGGTACACACCACTGTGGATTAATGGGACTTCTGTAAAGAAGGTGAGTTGAGCAGTTATATACCTTGGGAGTCCCCATCACAGAGGATCTGACATGGTCAACATACACAGACACTCTGGTGAGAAAGGAGAGGCAGCGCTTTTACCACCTCAAGCAGCTGAAGAAATACAGACTCTCCCTGAGGATCCTTCAGTCCTTCTACTTTGGAGCTGAACGCACTATTGGCACTACACTCCCCTCCCTGCAGGACCTACACAGCAGGAGGTGCAGAACCGGAGCCTGTGTGATCATGAAGGATCCTCACCACCCCAACAACTGACTGTTCCAGCTGCTGCACCAGGCAAGCGCCTCTGCAGTCACACAGCAGAAACAAAGAGACTGAGACAGAGTTTCTTTCCCCAGGCCATCAGGACTGTGAACACTGATCTCATCAGGGCCCCCACCAAGCTCCATACACTGCCCCTCTTATGCACACATGCACGCACGCACGCATACACACACACACACAATACTTGTTTTCCTGTTTGCCCTTGTGTTTTGTGAATTGTTAATGTGTTTTCCTATGTGTTGATGTGAATTGCACTTCGGGTGCCCTGTACTGTCACATGTATGCTCTGCCTCAATTGTGTAGATATTTGTTATAATTAAAATACGTTCACATTTAAATAGAAATCTAAAATGTTGTGCTTTCTTGGATTCTCAATGACATATGTTGCAAAAGTAAAAAATAGTTCCAATGCCCTTTGTTGAGCTGAAATTCAGTTGAATGTGTGACCTATCACTGGTTTTAAGTTATACATTTACTAGCAGAAATAATGTCAAAACCACAATCCTATTCAGTTTACACACTCCCTGATTTAACCATAATGGAAAAAATATATATATTCGGGAAGAATGCTGAACGGCGCATCAAATAGAACACAGGGACAGATCAGAGGCAAACATTTAGTTAGCTTTTGCTTTATGTGTCTACTTGAATTTCTGTATTCAAAATCATTAGCATTTATAAAATCCATAAACTGGAGTTTTCACAGACACCTGATTTAGTCCTCAAAATAAACGACTTCAGTCTAGCGTACTGTTGTCTTCTACACAGACAATTGTCACAATCACCTGCTGGCTGTATGCTTCACAGAAAGAATTTGACTTGAATAAGGCATTGGATGTCACTTAGACAGCTTGATTTGTACTTGATTTGACTTTACAAAACAATTTTGATCAAATATTGTTTGAAAAAGGTAATGAAATTAGGTCAGGAATCAGCAATAAAATCTGGAACCCTTGAGGAGGTTTATATAGTTACTCCGTTAGGACAATTAAATTATGCAATCTGACATGACATGATCATGATATACATGATCATGATATACATAATCATGATATATACCAAAACATTTGTTTTTCCTATTTTTGCATGTAAAAAAAAGTAAAAAGTATTGTGATTGAAAACCACCAACCATGGTTGTGTAACCAACAGTTCTCGAAGCAGCAGCACAGATTAAAGCCACAACAACAACAAAAACACAAACAATGACTGCAACACTGTCAGTGGCAAAGATAATCACAGGTTTAGCTGACCCTCTTCTCCCTACATAGCCTCCTTTAAAATAAAATAATAAACATGCTTGTTGCTAGGTACCATAGTTTCCTTTCTGGACAAATAAATGAATAACCGCCCACCTCTTTTCTTTTTATCATTGTCCATTTGTATGTTGCAGCCCTGACCCCCCTTGTTCCACCTTCAAATTGTGTTAGCCTCCCCCTCACCCAGCAGCACGTTCTCTCCCCATTCACCGACCACAGAGCCAGGGCTCCTCCGAGCGCACACGCACGCACGCACGCACGCACGCACACACGCGCGCGCACGCACGCACACACACACACACACGCGCACGCACGCACGCACGCGCACACGCACGCGCACGCGCACACGCACGCACACAAGCGCGCTTCACAACAGAGCGTCCGGTAGGACCGCGACGTCACATGCCACCATTCGTCTCAACATCACAACACCGCACACTCCTCCACATCAGAAGAACGGTAGGAAAGACAGTTCTCTTACCGTGTAAAACCCAATCCTGCATAACGCAAGGGCGAGCTGCGTGTGTTCCGACATTGTGCTCAGCAACAAGCGTTACCCCCGGCAACACACACGCCAAGAGCAAGCCCCTTGAGTAATTGAATGTGAGGAGAAGGAGGATCAGGAGTAGTGAAGCGCGACGATTGCCAGTCAACAACATGAGACTAGACCCCGGCCAGAACGGTCCAGTAGCCACTGGCCAAAGACTGGTTTCTTTAACCTGACCGGAAGAGGTCAGGAGGAGCAGGCTCCTCTTTGGGCGGGATTTCTTCTCATATTCATTCATAAAAATAAAGGAAAACCTCCTCTTGCTCAGGAGGAATCTCACAGGTTCAGCCCAGGCTAGAGATTAAGTTGTCGGAATCTCTCTCCGTGCAGATTCAAGTAGTCTGTGATAAGGCACCGGAATTAGACTGCAAATTGGATTAGCCACCACTACCCACCCAGCAGGCTATTTACATGTTTGTTGACAGACCCATTTATGGACACACACACACACACAAGCTCGATGACTCATTCTGTCCAGCCTACAGAAATTTAAAAAAAAAAAAGTGATGTTGATATTACATATACCATTTGCATAGGGAAGAGTAGGGTCCTTTTGTAACAGGTGCCTTTTATCCATGGACATGGAGGGAACGGTACAGTGCACCATTATGCTGTCTTTAATGTAGTGTGCTCATTAAAGGATACCATCTCCTGCTATGTGAACACACTCTTAATGACCTCCAACTGTCTAAGCAGGGAACAATTTGATATACTGTTCACAGCATGTCACATGGTCTTTGGCCATACGCCTCTCAAAGAGCAGTCTTATAATGGGGTCAGGGTTCAGATCAACCATCGGAGCCAGCCTGAAACTTGTGTTGAATCAGCAATACACATTGATACAACCGGAATGAGGCATTACAATGGCAAGCCAAATGGACAGGGAGTGCATCTAATTTTGCGGTTGTGATTATAAATCATTTTTGACTATTTCAATTACCACCTGCTGGTCAATCACATATGCAATGTTATGTATAATCGGTCTGTACTAATGAACTTGAATAAGTCATTAAGGATGGATTCTTTTTTAGGATGGAAGTCACATTGTGTCCATTTGGTCATCATTAGAAGGAGTTGGATAAAACATTTATGTTTTGGGCTGTTTTCCGAGGATGTTGGTAATAAGAAAAACATGGATTTACACTCATTGTTTCAAGTTTCACCGTGTTAAGTCAGGATTCCCTACGTACGGAGCAACAGATATTCTCTGATGCTAATATGACCGGAGGGTTATATCAGGAAAAGTGGCCCAAATCTAGTTGCCCATGGCAACTACGTAACCATCACTGTCAAACGCACATCCCTGCACAGAACTGAGGATATAAGTCACCTTTTGAAACCATTTTGGGGATTGATGCTCAGCTTAATTCCTCGTTATGTGGCTGGAATACTCAGACAAAGATTAAATTGTTTAAATATTAAATGTCTCTGAAGGTAAAATGATTGCTGGTGTAAAAGATAAAAATGAATGCTGTGCTGGATTTCACAGCAGATCGCAGTTGATTATATTCGGGATTGCATCCACAACCAGTGTTTTGGCCTAAATAAATGCTTTAACCGAGAAAGAATGGGTGATGCACATTCATATTCAATAGAAGTATGATAGAGACAAAAGATAATAAACGTGTAATGTTTCACTTGTTTCATGACCCTGTGTATGTTGGATGATAATTGCTTCAGATGAACAAGAGGAGTTAATTCACAAATAAAGAGCTACTATTTATTTGTGGTTTAATTTACAAATGATTTATCAATTGAATATGTGGGCCATTCTTTACTATTTCCTATTTGTAAAAAATCCAAATACATTAATATTTGAAGGACATAGTGGCCACCCCTAGTTTCTACCGCTTTCCTTCTGCTCCATTCTTTTGAAGAGGAAATACAATAGAATACAAGATTAGCAAAAGCGTGAGAAGAACGCTGTTACATTGTTGTGCTTTCTGGTGAACCAAGCTCTGTACCACACCCTGGGGGGGTCAGATAGGGTCTCAGTCCAACAACACTCATAAGGTTCATGTAACCCATTTATCCAAACACAGCGATTACTGCCAGGTAAATAACCCTCCCTGCTATTCCAAACCACATCTCACTTTGTTCAGCCTCTGCGACACAGAACAGTGTTCATCAATTCTTCCAAACTATAAAGCTACTGTACTGAAATGCATTTATGCACTGTTCAACTAGAACTAGTTGGAGACCAACAGAGAAATTATTGAAAATGTATATAGAATGGTCCTGAAGTCAACAAGTGTTTGTCACAGGGTTGAATCATATGCGTAAGTCATATTTACAGATACATGAGCTGAAAATCATAGCTTATCTTCAAAACAAGGGGTGGATGTTAACGTAACCCCGGAACACTAGTTTCCTAAAATCATGTGGGGGTACATGATTTTGGGAAACTAGTGGGCAAACGCAAAGCTACAGGCGAGCCACAGGCGATGTGTGGTGGCATGACAACTGAAGAACACGTATGTTACACATCTTATAAACAGTGTGTACTCAGCCGTGCACACAGTGCACACAGCTGACGTAGCTTTTAAAACAGACTTGTTTCCTTTAGAATTTATAGAATTTTAGAATTTATTGGCATCTAGTGGAACGGACTTGGAAGAAATGTAATATAATAAGTATGTTTTTATTAGTGTATAACCCCAGAAGAATTGTTGTGCTTTCAGTACCTTAGAATAAGCCCTTTATATCTACAAAGGGAGCGGGTCCTCTTCCACAGTGTTACTACAGTAGCCCAGAATGGACAATCGGCTCTAAAGAGTGTGTATTTTTAAGTAAAAATCATAATCACTATCTTACTTATAAGCTAGTTATAGTTATAGTTGACATATAGTTGTACAAGGTAAATAACTTTAGAGAATTTCGAGATCTATTAAGGAATCTCATTACTTGACTCCCTGATGCTGTCGTAGGCGATATCATTTTGGAAGGTCTTATTGGCACCTTACAGGCTTGTACAGGCCAGCTTCTCCTACATGGTTGAAAAGGGAGGGGTGAGGGGGGTATTCAGTCGGTTGTAATCTGCAACCTCACCGCTAGATGCCACTTAATCCTACATACTCCACCCCTTGCTACCTCCGCCGGACTTGCTGATTGCAGCCCTGATTACAACGCAAATCCTTCAGAGGGCTTTTATGGGCCTATCCCACAAATCTTACGTAATACAGAGAGTATCAGATGAGGGGAAAAGCTCACCCTCGCTGTTACACCACCTTGGTAAAATGTAACCATATAGTTACCAGCGCAGACAACAACCAACTCATTCCACACCCCCTGTATATGTATGGAGTTCACAATATTTCAATCTGTATGAATAACAACTTGCCTATTCTCGGTTTTGAGCTTAACAAAACCAAGTAGATCAATGTTTGATATAACATGTATCATTGACCCTAGCACAGACTCCCCTTAGGCAATCAACACAAGATGCTAACTGAAGAGCCATCAACACTCTCCACACACTCACAAGAATTACACAAAGGAAATACACCTGAGACCCCTTTAGAAATGCTGTGGTGCTTGTACCTTTAAACCTGGGGGTTAGGGGCCGGATTCCTGCCAGGAATAGAATGGGTGTTTTTTGGCTTGTATTAGCCCAAGTCAAATCCATTCCCATTGCCTCAGCTTATTGAAAGCTTATTGGTTGGAATTACAAATATGTCTTTACTGTTAAAAACTAAAATTGGAATTGTGAATAGACTATTATGATTGTAGTATGGATATATAACTGAAATGTGAAATATGTGGATTTTAAGGCAGATATAAAAATAAAATAAAGCTTTGTGGGCACATTGAAAGTCCAACCAGTTACCAGACACAACTGCCCCAAATTGCATTACCATCCTCAAAAATAATAACACTGATTGTAAACCACAACCAGCCACCATAGACCTTTTCCCTACAGCATCAAAAATCCCAGTTACATTTTATACCACATTACTTAGTGTCAGTGAAAGCAAACCTTAAGTTTCAGTATACTAACCAGTACATTAGCAGCACTATGTCTACATTGTCACTTTAAAAAGGGTCTCTCCATTTTATGTAACGTTGACAAGAGCTATATGATCCTGCACCGACATTGGAAGGAAAGACAAGAGACAAACCAGAAGACAATAATCATATCCAATGGTAGATCGGCAACATGTGGGCAGTCAAGCCAGACAGAGAAATCTTAAAGGATAACTTTGGGATGTTTCAACCTGGACCCTAATTTCCCATAATTTTGGCTCTAGGGTTATATTGCAGCTGCGAACAGGCTGCAATTGCTGAAGAACTCTCGCTCCATACTGGACCAATTTCTATAATTGTTGTCCGCATTCTGATATAATTTTTTTACTCAAAATGAGAAGAAAATAGGGTCCTGGTTGAAAGATCCCGAAGTTATCCTTTAATGACTTGAGGCTGGGCTATCTAAATTAATAAAAATAATTCTTCATAGGGTATGATATTATTACTATTATTGAATCCTGAAACTGGGAAAGCAAAACAATGTGATTATGCATGTTTAATAGGCATAATGAATATTAACCATTCACTGTTTTTAAAACGAAAAAGTAGACACAACCTGCTATTTCAATATTAAATGCTTTTGCGATGGTATTCACAATAAAATAGATTAGGAGTAATTAATTAAGGTTCAGGATTCGTTTTGCCCATTCAATTGATTTAATTTATGATTTGTGGCAAAACACAAAACAAAACAAAACTAGTTGTAACAAAACAGATTTACGGTATCCGGGTAACAGAAGCAGGTGTGATAAACCCATAGGCCAAATCCAACCATAAAATTAGAAAAGGACCGAATTATTTAAAAGAGAATGGATATTAAACAGAAATCCACCTCCCGTAATAAAGAGTTCTAAAGCTGGGCGTGAAAGGTACACTCACGTGTCTAGACACTTTTTCGTCATTGCGGTACTTGCCTGTCGAGTTTCTTTTTATTTGTTTATATTGATCATGTTTTTCTCTTTCCCATGATTAATATGGAATGGAATTCCTCAATGTTAAGCCTCTGTATCATATATTTGATGCAGTTATTATAATGCACATTTAAAAAAAGAAAAAGAATGGGGCTCTCTGAACAAAGATTATACTAGTCGACTTATAGTCAACATAACTGACAAGTGGCTAAGAGAGCAGCAGAAGCTAGGACCTGATCTAAAATTCAAACAATCCATGCAAACATAACATGATACCATAACCAGCTGTGATGGTACACAGCCAGCAAATAGTTTACATATTATGCTTGTCTGCATTTTTCACATTTCAAGCCACCATTAACCTGAAAAGTTATTTGTTCACTTTCGTAAACATAATAAGGTGCATTTTAAGCTTCCCTCCACACTAATGTTTCCACACACACACACACACACACACACACACACACACACACACACACACACACACACACACACACACACACAC
>JAOPJO010000008.1:20144319-20157736 GCA_027123675.1 Molva macrophthalma | reverse complement strand
CACACACACACACACACACACACACACACACACACACACACACACACACACACACACACACACACACACACATTACCAATGTATACAAGCTGCATCCACTGTACGCCCTTGGCTCCTATGGCGACCATGGAGAAGCCGATGGTGGAGCCAACAATGCAGTGGGTCCCCGAGATGGGCAGTTTGAGGAAGGAGGCGATGAGCTGCCAGACGGCCGAGCCTGTGGACACACAACAGAGGCATTCATTCTCCGGCTTGGCCTGCAGAGTCCTCCAAAAGAAATGGTTAAACCAGCAGAGGCACTCACTGGGCTGTTGACAAACAATGGAGGACACAGGAACGTGAGAGGAGCAGGTACGGTTTACATTAAAATGGCATGCATCTCTTGAATGTCACAAGTCGTGGAATTCAGGGTTAAACCCGCAGAGGCCCTCACACTACAAACTACAAACAATAGAGAAGAAGGAAGTGTAGAGGAGGAGGGCCCATATCGCATATGTACAATACAGCGACTAAATATACCAGAGGCCGACCGATTAATCGCTTGGCTGATTAATCGGTGCCGAACCAAACTATGGTTGCGCAGCCTCCACCGGTCACACGGGAACGTGCATCACTGTTTTGTATGGAGGCTCAGAACACGAAGTCAAGATAATGTCATTGTATGCCTGAGGACGTTTTTGATAGTTGTTGACCTGACCGGGAGAGAGGGCAGCCCTTAAATTACGTTTTTTCAGTGTAGACTACATCAGAGATATTGTTTTTTCAGAAAGAAATTATCCACTCCATCAAAAAACCTTCCAACGCATTATTCTGGGATAGGGTTAGAACAGGTGGGCTAAACCTTGCGTTCCCGGGGTAAACGTCGGAACAGCTGATTTTATAACAAGGATGTGGCATTGAAGTCATTTCTTAAGTTTTCAGTTTATTTCTCCTCACAAGTTATCTCTAGAATATATAACGCAAAACTATCAACTCCTTGTTCACGGTACAAGACAGGCAGACGGGGAGGAAAATAAACCCTTCAACTTTTGCTTTACTTACCAATTTGGCGTTCTCTCTTCCAAATAATACAGCCACGTAACTATCCATAACTATAAAAAGAAATCGCACAATTTAGGATCCTCATTACCCCGTGACCATGCACGAACATTAATGGTTTTTATGTGGCGTTTAACAATGTAACGGGACGCGCAACAGAAGTAATCCATCCTGGCCATTGATAAACCACAGAACAGCGCATCTTCCGTTGTAGACCAACGATGTAATCCACCAAATCACACTTCAGGATGTTCTGTTACCAATGATGTAATCCATGAAAACACACTTCAGTATATTCTCTAAATAATGATACAATTCTGAGTGACAAAAAAACCGGTTTAATTAAAAACGGTGTATGCAAAAGTAGCCGACTAGGCTAACTTTTCTGCTGAAGTAAAGCACACCAAAAACTCAGATTGCTAGTGCGGTAATTCACTTTGAGAATGCGAACCCGCTGCTTCAGCTGGAACTGCGAACACTATGAGATTAAAAAACATCCACTATGGTCTTAGAGTCCTAGGAAGGAGGGTGTTGTCGATGTATATGAAATGCGCCACACATCGTAGTGTTATACTATAGCGGTCCGGGAAGCCTAATCCTCACTCAGACACGGACATTAAATAAACGGCTTCTCAGACAGAGCGTCACATTCCACACACATCGTAGTGTCCGGGAAGCCTAACCCTCTCTCGGGCACGAACACCATATCAACAGCTATCCAGAACGAGCTCCCAACATCCGTGTATCCACACACACACCGTGGCGTTGTCCGAGATGCTAAAATTGATCTTGGACGCCGCAGTCAACCGCTGCCTAGACAGAGCTCTACAAGTCCAAACACACACTGCGGTGTCGCTCGGTCAAGACCATGTGACACTTGGTCGTGACGTTGAAGGGCCTCGGAAAAGGAAGTTTGACGCCCAGTTATTTTGGATACAAGGTTTTGTACGGTTAGTTTGATGTTCAGTTCCAGATTTATTTATTACTTTGAGTTTAATATTCAGTTCAAACTCAAAGTAATTCAGTAAAAGATTGTTAATTTCTGACAGTGTCAATGTTTTTTTTTACGGGGGCGGGGTGGAGGAGATATCGGCCGAATAATCAGCTATCGGCTTTTTCCTGCTCCAAACTATCGATATTATATCGGCCTTTAAAATTGTATCTTCGGTGAACCTCTAAAATATACGTTTTCGCTATAATTGGAATTCATTAGCTTTCAATGAAGAGTTCAAAGACAATGCGTAACAATGCGCAGCGAAATACTCAACATTTTCAACAAACCACTCACCCACAACATTCTCGGTCAATCACCAAATCACCAAAACAAAACAGTTGAAACGGGTCGATGTGCTAAAGAAACCCTTGAATTCATTTGGACGAGTCATTCTTTATGTCAGTTAAGCAAGTTATGTCAATTAAATAAATTACTCCCCTCCACTGAGTTACCAGACAAATCCTTTCAGTGTTTGTAAGCTACCAAGGAGTGTAAAAACCACCACCGACATTTCAAAACCATTCCTCTTGAGCCAAAGTGCAACAGTTGTTCAAAGAGAACAAAAAAAAAAAAAAAAAAAGTTAAGAGGGCAGGATGCGAGTTCCAAACTTACCGACCATGGCGCTGACCTCCCCTGCCATCAGCACGGGCACCGTCTCGTTGTACAGGTTCACGTCGATGATGCCCTTCCGTATGGTCTCGCCCACCTTGGCCCCCAGCAGCATGGAGCCCAGCGTCTCGAAGATGGACGCCAGGATGCAGGCCTGCTTCAGCGTCACCACGCCAGAGCCCACCGCCGTGCCGAATGAGTTGGCCACGTCGTTGGCCCCCACGGAGAATGCCAGGATGAAGGCTATGATGAAGCCGAGGATGACCATCCACAGGTACGGCTCCAGATCCATCTTGACCACGTTTTCACTCCACACACGCAATTAAAAAGAAGAAAGGCCCTACTTAGTGTTAAACCGAGGTGCTTTGTGCGCTTGGTTTTTCCTTCCGAGGAGGAGTAGCACTCGTACACTCGCTATTTTTGTTCGTCCCCTGTGTTTGCGAAGAGTTGAAGGGGAGAAGCACAGTTGCTAACTGGGCGTCTGGAGCTCAGTCCAATGAGTGGAGAGTAGTGACGTTGGCTGCGAGGAGCATTCCATAGCTTATTGCTGGGACAGACGGTCTGCACGTTCCTTCACCTGCCAGGGACAAGACATGCATCATTCATTTGATGATCAATGATCAATCATTTGCCTTGCAGGACTTTGAACATTCATCAAGCCACATTAAGTCTTCCTTGATGCCCAATATGTCAGTTTGTGGTAGGATATGAATAGGTGGGATGCTACACACTCTTAAAAACTTGATAAACAGATCATCAGACCACATGTTAGATGGTCGGTTATGGAGGAGAGCAGCTGCAACTCGATGACGCGTGGACGCACACAGAGGTGTTCATGTATGAGGAAGCAGTCAATTATAGCTTAATTGTCAGCTTTTACATACACTTAATACAACACATCTAAATGTGAAATGTAAATGTGTGTGGTAACAGTTTAAACTATTTTAGGGGGCCACTGAGAGAAAGTGACGCTGTGATCAAGCGTAGCGATAGGATAAAAATAACGGCCAACAAAACCTCTGGGAGCCTTCAGAGCCAGATGACGAGATAGTTTTGATCAGAGAGAGGGAGAGAGAATTGAATCTTTAGGACGAGAGTGAAGACAGCTTGGATAGCCACAATAGGAAATCATAGTCCACACTGCACTTCACAGGAATCAGATCAGGCCTTTCGGAAAGGCTTACTGGGGCTATAAAAAGACCACTGTGCACAGAGTTCATGCGGGTGAAGCCCAAGGAATTTGAGTAGACTGTTAACACCTTCCCGCCCCCATCCCCACCAACATGGAGGAGAGGTGAGGTGGGCTGGGGGCACTGGCCCCTTTCAAAGGTGTGTCACACATCAAGATAACCCCTGACAAGGGTTGCCTGGTTCACTATAGAAGAAGAGAAACCATTTCTGCTGTCTCTATTCTTCAAACCAACCTCAAGTCCGCAATCTATGCACTTCTTACCCTGAAAGTTCTAGAATAACCAAGCCACCAGTTGCATATTTTTGTTATTATAAATCGTGAAAAAGTGTGTGACATCAAGTTATAGCCATTTATGTTATTATTACAAAATAATTAGGATATCTGTCAAACCAGCTTCTCTCTTTCGGAGTGTGATGTGAAAGGAGGAAGAAAGAACAGCAATAGCACGACACACACTTCCAATTGAAACCTTGCTGGTGCCCAATGTTGTCTTAGGAGATGCAGAAAGTAAAGCAATTTTTCAAGTAAATGTTTCCATTTCATTAGAACATATAGGCAGATAAGATGCTAGACCATAACAATTAGAAATGGTGCAAAATAACCTAACTTTAACTTTCATGGTTCCCTCCAACTTAGCAAGAAGAGGCTAAAGTTTAAAGTAATAAACTTGTTCTATCCAAGAGCCTGTGAATGGACCAGGATTAGCATCAGGGTTATATACATTCCCCATTTTACAGAAAAGGTGAAGCGGGATCGACAGCACACACCCGAAACCCTCATCTGCAAAGATCCACTAGCTTGAACTGGAACGGTTCTAGGATCCCTCTTCTTTAACATTGTTCCAGGTGATCAAAAGTCAATATATTTATATTGAGAGTTATTTTCCCTTGGTAGAGGTTAGCGGGTTGCTTATAAGGGGGAGGTATTAACCATAAACAGCTTGGAGGCCAGACTACAACATTCTCTGGGCATTAACTGATGCTGTGTTCCTGCCTTCTCTCCCCAGCACGTGAGGTCCAGACTGTTCTCTTTCTAAACAGCTTCGGGCCGGTTCCAGCTCCCTCCTCTGTACGACATGAGATCCATCTGGAACAGCTGAGGTCGCGCAGACCTGACCTCTATGCAGCTAGCCTTTGGCCAAGCACGACACACACACACAGATAACACACACACACACACACACACACACACACACACACAGAGCCAGGGCAGGATTTCAGTCAGTGTCAATAGGGCAACTTCCAATTATTTATGTATATTTCAGGGATGATTTATTTTCCTGTACAGTTGGCTACTATATAGACATTTCTTGCCATTTTGACAGAACATCCAGTTGTGTTTTTCGGTTGTGTCTGGGAAAATATTGCAGATAGAATGCTCACTTTACGGTTGGATGTCGTTTATATTAAGAAGACTTCAAATACGGATTAAAGTTTATAAATTGACAGCAATAGGTGATGATTTCACCATGTCCGCTTAAAAGCAACTGTAAAAATGTTTTATGTGGGAAACACTAGCCGTATAAATAAAACACTCAAGCATCTGATTTTGGCTCCCCTACAGGCCAAACAAAGAATGACACTATGAAAATGATTTGCCCTGGCTGTTAGAATACACCATGACAGCAAGGTCATACTGTATAGAGTGTGGAAAAGGTGGACATGGATGGCAGTGAGGGTACAAAAGACAGGGTGTGTGTGTGTGTGCTGGGGGGGGGGGGGGGTTGGAGCAGTCCAAGACCTTGATCATTGCAGTAATCTTCTATAAAGGGAAACTTGACGTGACAGCTGTGGCTCGAACGCAGCCAGCCAGTCCACTGATGACACACGCAGGTCCGCTCACATGCCATCACTTCCATTCATACTGTTCATGAAATGTTCTTTTTATTCTGCTGGCTTACGTATTTGTGCTTTATGTGTGTGGGTTGATTTGGTTCTAAGTTAATGACTTATGTCGTCGTTGTGACATAACTTGGCTTGCTGTCAGGACATATTATTATTCTGTGCATGGAAATGTGCGATGAGGATGCTGGATGTCCAAGTGATGTCACTGTAATGTTATTGTAATTATTAGTTATTTATGCAATAGCTCAGATTAATTCTATTTAATTGAAATACCAATTCAGCTCAGCTAATTTTTATACAGATTTGAGGCAACACAAAAACAAGGATATAGTACATGCCTTGAATGACAATAAGCATTTTGCCAAATGGGATATTTAACAATGACCTCCTCCATCCCTTGAAGTAGAGTCCCTTTTATCATAACCGTTAATTAACGTAGCAGAGATGCCACTGCACCACTGCCTCAGCTGGTGCACACTGCCTTGTCACGATCAACAGTCTGCATTGACACGCAGCTCCACAATCCAATGCCTCACAGTCCTCCCCCCTGCCTTCAAACTTTCCTTCCTGCTCCCTACCCTTCGTTCTCCAAACACATCCAACCCATTCCATAGCACGCTAAGCACATACAACAAACAAAGCTAGCCTATACATGCGCGCCACAAGATAATGATTCACAAGTTGATAACCTGGCGCGATTGCGTACTGACAGGTACACACAGACGCACGCAAACATCAAACATGCCTCTATACTTCCAAGGACATCGAAGCGCGCACACACACACACACACACACACACACACACACACTCACACACACACACACACATCTGCAAACGGGTTGCTCAGTGAAAGAAGAACAAGATGGACATGCAGGCAGACATACAAACAGCCGTCCACCGCGAGCGAGATCTTGGAGGTGAACTCCACTCACCTTTATGCCATGCATGCCTCCCCACATCATTAGAGGGTGTGAAGGTGGCGGCGCCTCAACGCCAGAGACAGACTGACAGTGCTGAAGGGAAAGGAAACAGGGAATGGGGCAGAGGAATGCAAGATTCAGGAGGAGGAGGATGGAAACGGGTATAAAATGGGGATGACCATGTGACTGACAGGAAAGGAGACGCCAAGGGGATGAGAAAGAGAGAGAGCAAGAGGCTGATGGTAGAGGGAGACAGTGAGGGAGAATGGAGAGACGCTCCGCCACAGCAAGAGGAATCAGCAGGTTGTGGCGGTGTTGCAGACAAGAGGGAGAGAGAGGCAGAGTGAGAGAGAGGAAAAGAGAGAGAGGCAGAGAGAGGAAGAAAGAGGCAGCAAAAGAGAGATGCAGAGAGAGAGGTAGGCAGGGAGAGAGAGAGAGGTAGCATGAGAAAGAGGAGGAGAGAGCAAGAGCACAGCTAGTCTAGACTGGCTCTTAGAAGAAAACCATCCGCATCTGCATCACAGCAACCTTCAGCCAATGAAAAGCATTGGAGGAGCCAGCATGCGACTTAATTGGCTGCCTGGAGAGCAGAGAGGATGGACGAATGGAGGGCTAGCCAACGGTTGTCGAGGAGGCAGAGGAAGAACGATAAGAGGTGTATCAGTGTGCATTGTGTACATTTCACATACTAAAAGGAAAGTATGCATGCAAAGGACATTCAAAGCAGTTTCTTTGCCATTGCTCCAGTCAAAGCTATATATTTTTATGATAACAGGGACATTTGCTTGAAAATTACCATGGCTAGTACGTGTATAGGAACACAATGTGTGTATAGCAATTGAACTGCCAATGTCAGTGTGATTTTGGCATTTGATATATATTGACAACACTATTTGGATGTGCTTATTATGATTATACTATTTTCTAATAATTCAAATTAACATCAGAGCAAAATTCTGTTTTTCCGTAACCACTGTTCGGAGTTTCCTCAAAACAAATGCAGGAACAAACAATGTACCACAAACTTAAAAGAGATTAATAGAAAAATTGGGAAAGGCAATATTTTTGACAAAAGCCAATTTAGGGTTTGTAAGGGCATGAATAAAGCAATTACAAAACACTACAAAACCAACCCCTTTTCTCACTATTCTTCAATAGTGGCCATTTTGAGTTGAGCCTCAATGGAAAGTAGCTTGAGTAATAATCAGGGTCATTGTAAAGGTTCCCTTACTGTCAGCTATAACAACTGGCCTATCACTTAAAAAGTCCAGCAAAAACACATTATTGTGAGTGCCATTGACTCTAAAAACCAACAACAGTTTCTTTCAACTTTGACACCCCTTTTTTGGACCAGCAACAGGGTGGCATAACGAAGCAGTCCTTAGCCATTGCATAATCCCATGTGATTTAGCGTTGCCACATAGAATTTAGTATCCATTTGTTAAGCGTGAACAAAAGTATTGTAACAGCTCATCCAATCACATATTCAAAATGACCACACATCCTTTCATGGCTTTCACCCAACTTGGTTTCTATACAATGTTCTTTCGCTGCCGAGCGAGAGGAAGCCCAAATGAATGCCTTCATTTTATTAGGTAGCAGTTTCAATAGAACAGCAAGACTACAACCTGGCCAATTGAGAATCAACTAGCCCAGCAGCGGATGCACTCACAATGTTGCGTGCTACCCTCGTCTTTGCCTTTCCTGCCCCTCTGTTTCCATAACAAGGATAGGGACTGGACTGTTAATAACACAGATGCTAAGCTAGATATCTGAGCAGCTATGAAAGTAATGCCTAGGTGGGGTCTGTTTTACTGAGAAAATCCTTGTCGTCATTGTGAGGCGTGTGACACAGAGAAGAGGGAACATTGTCGCCTTGTCAAAGTAATCTGATTTTCACAACCGTTTCACTCGTGTCCCTGACAACTTTCAAAAACCCACACACCAATGATTACTCACCTCCACCATGGAACTCAAGCCGTTCCTGTTGCAGTACAGGCTCTGTGGCCATAAGCTTCTCTCCTCCTCTGGCACATGGTGTTCACTGGAAGGCTACTCGAAGAGTGCGTGATAAAACTGTACCGTACGGTTCAGTACAGAGGCCCTGATCTTGTGACCATCCACTCACTGATAAAAAAAAGAGTGTTCTTTTTGCGTCAGCTGCACCTGCTGCATCAAGACTCTGCCCTGCAGCAGGGAGGCGCTGTCTCCTATAACCCCGACACATACACATGACCGGTCTGTCTCCACATGAAGAACAAGGGGGAGGTCCCTCGAGAACGACAACAGCACACACTCCAGCAAAGAGTGCCCTAGCTCTCTCCAAGGCGTCTTTGAAGACCTTCAACCCCAAATAACTCCACACACACACACACACACACACACACACACACACACACACACACACACACACACACCAAAGTTCTGCATTGCACCACACGGTTAGCTTTAAATCTCAGCCTCTAAAACAGTATCAGAACAAAAACAGCGACCCTTATTCTTAAAAATGAAAGTGTCCTATTGGGCCAATCAATACTCCTTGCGGTGTACAGTGAATCGTGCTTGGTTAAAGCCATGCCGTGCCGGTTAAAGCCAAATGTTTGGCCAAAGCAACTTCATTGTGCACCATCAATGAGCCCCTTGGGCACTATTCAGCACAATATAAAAAAAGACAAAAACAAGTGGTCCCTAAGTGGTGGCAAACTTGACTACTGATTAATATTTACTTCTTTCCTGGTCTCTCAAAAAGTCCTTTGACGTAATGTGATGCTATAGCTTTAATATAGGGTGCTCGGGACATCTATAAGTTGGCTCCCATCCAACACTCAATGGGCTTCCGACTGGCACTAGGACTTTAAAATAAAAATGTACTCCAAAGAGCTCTACCCCGTGAAGCACCCTCATTCTTCACACGACACCCAAAAGATTATGCTCCTGATTTAATAGTGAACTATGAGAGGCAGACGTTTGCTATAACCAATGATAGGATTCATATGTTTTAAGTGCCCTTCTTCATCTTTATTGCCATTGTAAAGTGCTCAACGCCCAATTGAAGTGCCCACATAACACACAGAACTGTGGTAGCAGGAAACATTCTTTAGAGCTGCCTTCCTGCATCTTTTATGTCACGTTATGTCCACAACATCAACATTTTCTATACAATTTCTTGTATTAAAGAAAAAGTACAATGTAACATTGACACCGCACATTTAAAATGGATACTACAATCCAAATTCACATCCGCAATTATTATTTTTCTTTATTCCTATACTCTATTTACCCGTGTTTAAGCCCGGCTCAGGTCATAGAGCTTTTTCAAAAGAGGAGGAGACTTTTTTGGTCGGGTAGAATATTGTGCCATCTCAGTGAGTTGATACAGTTCGTTTGCTTGCTTCTATGGCTGCAGCTCACTATGTTTGTGTGCCAATTTGTTTCAAATCTGGCAACCCGGGGTACTGAGAGTCATAGTCATCATCGACCAAAACAGAACAGTTTTAAACCGACAAATGTGATCAAGGTTTAGTTACTCAGTAAGTTTGCAGGAATGCATTCCTGCAAACTGATCTGCACGTTGCCACTTCTAGTATCCCCGTCATTAGAAAGCAGTCTGCGTTATGACAACAAACAATCTAGCCTCCCCTGTTGGGTTTTTGGTGTCAGGCTAGCCTCATGATCTTCGACTACTCTGTTAAAGGTCAACACAGCTCTGATTTCAGGAGGGGACCAAGAAAAGCTTCACTCCACTATGAATCCCCTAAATGGCGTCTCTTTCCAAATGTTTTATCTGGGCTGAGTGATTTTTGTATTGCAACGAAGACAACATCATAGGACAAACATGCCGATTCGTGGGGATTGATAACCAGACATAGCAGATACAAAAAAGGTCACATGTTGGCTAGTTGTGATCCACAGTTTTAACAGTTTAGGCATGTGGTGAAATGGTATTATGAAAGAAATCCACAGGCTTATTACACATGTAAGTGACCTAGATTATCTATAGAAGTTAACCTGAAAACATGTTAAAAGGTAGTAATTATCTTAAGCAAATGGCATGATATCAAGTATGCCCTGGAAACCTCATCCAATAGACAAAAGGATTGTTGCACACGGAAAAGATAAAAGACCTACAGATACCACAAAACAAACCACAAAAGCCAAAATAACAGTCACCAAAAAAATGCCATGTTTGAAACTATTAGTCACACGAAAGAAAAGACCAGACACCCAAAGGGTATCCAGATTGAATCATAACTAAGCTTCCAACAAGCTCAAAGAAAAGAATAACATAGTCAGTGGCATAGTGGTGGCATGGTGCTTCATAATAACTGCCCACATGAGTAAGCACACACAGTCTGTTTTGGTACTTACCAATCAGGGTGACCAATTTGTTCCTACTTAGTATCTCATCCTCTTGAATGCAATGATTTGTTTTTCTGACGCTACAACTTGGGCTCACATTTGGGTTCTAAGCAACACTCTTAGCGGGCCCTGCCTCCATCGCTCACTGTTGTTGAAGGCAGTAATCTGTTTGGTTTGGCAGGACCTACTCTATTATGTATTACTGGGGCAAAAACTGTGCTTGTATTACCGATTGTTAGATCCGGCCTAATAAAAGCCTCATACGTGACATGAGGAGTGTAATGGTGGCAGAATACAATACATTATTATTTTTATAATTTGTCGATATAACGGTCATGGGTTGGATATACCTTTTGTCGTATACACATGACGTATCCCTTTGTCACCTTACATTAAGATAAACGTACATCTATGATTAATTGTGACACGGGCCATGCCTTGACAAATATAGCTTATGACATGTAAAGAAAAGACAGGAAACGAGAGAGAGAGCGAGAATGTGTTCCCCTAATCTAGATCGAGTGACCTGTGCCCTCCTGCTCTTAATCCCAGCCCCCGGCACATGACCCAGCTAACAGCATTATGCAGCGCCTTTGATTAGGCCTGCTGCTGCGCACACGTAGCAGGGGAGAGAAGTAACGCGGGATTCTCTGAGGACCACCACCACTTTGCTGGAATGCCTACACACACACACACACATATACACACGGGGCCCGAGAGATTAGGCCAGCGAATCAGTGGATTACCGCCAAATGGTTATTCAAAGTAAATAAAATTACAACAAAACGAAAATAAGATTAATACTCAAAAAACATGTCAAGCACTAGCTGCCGCAGAATTAAAGCTGTGGGAAGAATGCAGTTTGGAGCAGTCTCAATAAGGAAGGGAATTTCACATGACAACTAGAGCAGCAGCAGCAGCAGCAGCAGCAGCAGGCGAGTGGACAATGTGACTGGTTGGCTGCTAATCGCATCAGGGGCACGTGGACAGGGGACATCTCTCTACATTTTTATGAATTATTTGCAAGAGGAAAGCCAAACCTAAGAGTTTAACCTTTACAGCAACGTTAACCTTTCAAATCATTACCTTAACTACCGGCATTTAAATATCGAGAAATATTAAGCTTATTGTGGTCAATTGACCATAGTCCCTGATTAATGACGCCACAAAGATGCATTTCAGTGGAAGGAGAGACATTTTAATACTTAAGTGGAAGGTACCATATGAGGCATTTGCCATTAAAAATAAGAAGTTGGTTGAATAGATTTGTCTATAATTGAATACACTACATTCTCTTCAAGGTCACAAATTATCTTCAAAATAAAATTAAAGTCCTCAGAATATGCTAATCTCAAAAAACACTGTCTTAAAAGACTTGCATTCATAATGATAGCGGAGCATTAAAGCTATGTTGGCTGCTGTACTTTTGTTTGTGTTCTGGGTCTATCGCAGCAGGTTGACCTGTGAGGGAGACTGTCTGTGACAGGTGGTCCTGGGGTGTTCCGGACAGTATGAGGGGGGGGGGGCCCAAAGCAACCCAAATTGCTTGGGTCATCTTTAATCCTGTGGGGCCAAATTATTTCCAACAGATTTTCCCCCTAACCTTCAGATCAAATGAAATCAGAATTCTGCAACTGTATGGGGTACAATTTAAATGTTTTTTTTTTTTCAGAGACAATTGTCAATGGAGTTGACAAAGCCTTGCTGACAACAGCGTCTATGGTACGGTTGAAGATGGTGAATGCCTGGACTGGCTCAATGCTTGTTGTGCGAATAAGTAAATAATAATAATATTTATTATAACAATAGTAATTATAACAGTATTTTATGACTGAATGATAACAGTAATACATTTATGAAAATAAATTAATGTTGACAGTGTCAAGACCCCCCCCCCCCCCCCACGTGGAGTCAGGAGGGCAACGAATTTTGAAATCGGTTTGGGGCATTATGGGGATTATGGGGCACGGCTCACGGTAGTGTGGGGAGGGGGAACGATACTGAAATCTGTGATTACGGTTGCACCAACCAATAGGAAGAAACAAAACAGCCAGTTCCTCGTAACCGCTGACTTAGCTATCGGGATTAAAATGTTTACAATCAGACATATTTTTGTTATTTAAAGGGCCTAAAACTGCTGCTTAACTAAGAGAGCAACAAGTCATTTTGTATAAACCTGCAAAAACTCAGGCTTGAAATGGTGCTTGAAATGTTCGTTTCACGTGGGAATGAGTTCATTAGGGAGGGGGACGATAGAGTCATATTCCATTGTTCATTTATTAGTGTGAATGCTGTAGCACACTCTAGATATCGAAATCTTTATTAGTGTGACTGCTGTAGCATTCACACTCTAGATATTGAAATCTTTATTATTAGTGTGAATGCTGTAGCATTCACACTCTAGATATTGAAATCTTTATTATTAGTGTGAATGCTGTAGCATTCACACTCTAGATATT
>JAOPJO010000008.1:20127513-20137726 GCA_027123675.1 Molva macrophthalma | reverse complement strand
CACACACACACACACACACACACACACACACACACACACGCACACACACACACACACACACACACACACACACACTCCTTAATAAAGCATTTATTCCCAAAAATCAAAGAAGCCCTGTAATATTAAACCACAATGTTAATGTTACTTTATTTCAGATATTGGGCAGTGAGTCACATCATTTAGATCATGTAGGCTACTTGTTGGGATTCGGAATTACATATATCCCTTATTTTGCGTTTCAGTTATTTTTAACAGAGGTTGCAGGAGCTTATGCACTTAATCGTAATGAAACTGGCTGCTTTACTTCCCTGTATTAGGATGTTATAGGCATATCTTAAAACCGTACCCCTGTCGTGGGGTTGGACTGGATAATAAGGCAATAGCTTTCTAAATGTCTCCCTTTATGAATATGGCCACATGCGAGGGCAGAACGGTGTTACGTAACGACAGTCAGTCGGTTAAGCAGTGCGCAGGCAACCGAGCCAAGGGTGGCGTGGAAGAGAGCAGCACTAGACAGGGGCGGTTGTGAGTGGAAGAGGGGGCGAATACATGTAGACTCACTGACGCTGACGGGCGAAGGACAACAATCTCGGATTGGCTGGAGATTCATCAACTTGTTGGAACATGAACATCTTTGCGTGCTTAAATTGGCATTCGTACTCTTTGTCTGACATAATTAAACACACCAAAAAAGAAAGTCTTTGTTTGTTTGAACCGCGGATGACCCGTCGGCAGAGAGACGCCCCTTTCCCTAAAGTGCGCAGAATGCAAGTTTGTCAGTTTGTAATTGGTCTATATGTGGACTGATTTGACTAGCTTTTTTCTTGTTGTTTGTAAATCTCTTATCTCTTCGTTCTTTATTTGGTTGTTGAAGAATTGTAGGAGAATGTAAGAAGTAGGGCAATGTAGGCCTAGAGATGGCCCAACCATAAGTAACGCACACACACACACACACACATACACACACACACACACACACACACACATTCCTCAAAAGGACAACTACAACGATCCATCTTAACAATATTTCACTTATTATATCGTATATCTGGTTTTCAATTAATTTGCAACACATCTACAAGGGAATGAAGCAGTAAACAACGAGTTTTGCTTCAACAATAACTGGCATTGAGAAACATCATATAAGAAAGCATATGAAGAGTGCATTATTCTTCTGAATCACATATTCGCAAACAACCAATTTGACAACCAAATCTTTTTGACTCAGCTTGAAATGTGATTTGGAATGGGCTATATCAGTAGCCTCTCACAACAATTTGCAATGCCACTTAGTGTTGCATTGTTGTTGTATTATTATAGTTAGTGATGTTTTTGTTTTGTAGTGAATGTGCTATCCTTGATTATGATATGACTCCCCCTGTTGGCAGGGGGAGTGACTTGCCCAATAACCTATAGAGAAATGTAACTTACAAAGAAAATGATCAAAGGGATAGCGACATGTCTGGTGAAACATGAGCTATTCAAATGTTTGGTTTCAGAATGGCCAAATGATCCCTCTAATTCGTCCCTTGCCTAAATAACTTACAATCTAGAAGCAATGCTTGTCTCTGTTTGATCTTAGTATGTGGTAACCCTATTTGATTGGAATGAAGATCTAATTTCCCAATACAATAACTGATCATTTGTGATGGTTAATTAAGTTTTAAGAGTCAGAGGCTGCTGGACAGACTATGTAGGCCTACCTATTTTGTTTATTTTATTAATTTATTTTGTTATGTGCTATGTTGGCTTATTTTGGTTATGTGTTTTATGTTTTGTATTTATTCATCAAGGGAATTATTTAGATTGTCATTCACATTCATCTTCACAACTAGTTGCTCACTAGTTGACTGCACAGTGACATGTAACTATATTCTGATTATTATGGGATGGAATGATGTCAACGAGGCAGCCTCACCTCTGTGGTGAAGCAGGTTTCCCGATCTACCTCAGCAGAGCACATTGTGTGTGTGTGTGTGTGTGTGTGTGTGTGTGTGTGTGTGTGTGTGTGTGTGTGTGTGTGTGCGTACTTCACCATGTCAAAGAACTGCTCGTCTTTAATGCTGATGTTGTTTCTGAGCAGACTGTAGAGCAACCTACAAGCACGCACGCACACATGCGCACACACCCACGCGCATGTACGTGTGCGCACACACACACACACTCATGTACGTGTGCGCACACACACACACACTCATGTACGTGTGCGCACACACACACACGCTCATGCATAACAATGTATAGTTTTGTAACAGCTACCTTGTCGATAACGCAGATTTTATCCGTTCAACCACAGACACAATCTTCTCTATAAGGACCTGAGGAAGCTTGTGGCGGAATTTGATCAAGTTCCTATAATGTGAATAGAGATTCAAACATATGATTAGACTTGTAAAGTACCATGGTTTAGTTGTGTTTTCCACCCATACGCCTTCATTTAGTATATTTGTCAAGATTGTGAGATGAGGTTGAGGTTTGGAATACATATTCCCTGTCAAAAAGGAGTGTGTGAAAAAGTGAAATCCCAGCAATAACAACCATCTTTGAGTCATTCTCCATCTTGTATTATATACTTGTTGAACTCACATGTTGGACACAGGTTGAATGGCTTTCTGCACATGCAAGGGAAGCTTTAACAACCATGAACAACAAAAACCAGCACATATTTTCTTTCACAGTAGTTGATTATCCTGTGTTATATGTTTTATATTAGCAAGGCTGGGAATTATGCTCACCTGCTCACCTCAGGCAGGTAGTTTCAGGAGTGTCGTACAAATGCGATGTGACTGATGATTATCAGAGCAGATAATCAGTCCGACACTCGGGCTGATAACATTTCAGCCGGGCTAAAATCTTGGTGTTCTAGCCCGGCTGTCCTGTATTAATGTTCTTAAGATCCGCCACTATTAGTATGTACTCATGGACACACTGACTGATCCCGTACTTAATGGTTGTATAATTTTCTCCATGTCTGTGGACAAGGCACATGCCTCTCCGCTGAGTCACACGGATAGAAGACAGTCAGACTGTACTTACAGCCTAGGCCTAAAGGCTACACTTTCTTAACAAAAAAAACTCTTTCAAAGGTTTGGTGGAGGATGGAGAACATACATAAAGAATATACACTTTCAAATCACAGAGTGAGAATTCAAGTTAAATTCCACCAGTAGGCTACTTGAGAGACATCAACACTGATTACACTTAAAGGTATATTGTGCGTAAGCCTGAAAAGAAAAAAAGCCATGTTCTTGGGTTATACATGCACACACCTGAACTTTTGCATAAGGACTGTGTTTTTTTGAAAAAAAAACATGAACCGTGAAGTCGCTTTGGATATAGGCGTCTGCTAAATGCCCTAAAGGCCTTAGGTAGGCCTACACTATTTATATTCGCTTCGGTTAATGCACATCTGAGCTAAGCAAGCAATGTTTGGACATCCCATGAGTTGGACCCATTTTACTTTTTGAGTGAGGATGGGAAGTGAGAAATGGCTAAATTAGTATAAAAATCACCCCATTTGAGATAGGACCCCTATTGCTGTGGTTCAGAACTTATAAGAAACTGATTTGGGCTATGTGTCTTTGTTTTATTTGATAGAAAGGTTGCCCTGCACTAGGCCTACTTATGGGTCAGATGATACAGATTATTGTTATTATCAACAAAAATATAAAATGTAGGCCTAATAGAAGCCTAAATACTGCTTTAGTGTTTCAATAGGAGCCACTCTCTTGTGTGCGCCCCACACACACACACACACACACACACGCTGCGTGCGTACGCACTGGCACAGCGACGCTATATACTGTACGATGCACACAAACATGGCGGCCTCTGTTTCACCGCTACGCTCCTCCTTCAGGATTTGTAACGGTTTCGCGTTACACCATCACTACTGCCGAGGCAAACTACGGGTGCACAGAAAATGCGAGAATCAGAGAAGGCATTTATACCAAACCGTTGCAAGGTAGGATATAATAAATGTTTCCCTGTAGTTTTTTCGCTTGACGAGATGCGGTTTTGTGCCGGTGTACTAGCCAGCGTCACGTGTTAGAAGGGATGGAAGTGACAGATTAGGCTGAGAGAGGATACTGATTTGTCGTTATTCCGGGCTATCGCGACGCAATGTTCAGTCTCTTACTTCATATGCACTGTATACGGCAGTTAACAGTCCCCGGAGCGAAAAAAATAAGATAATGACAATAATAATATAATAATAATAATAAGAAGAACAACAACAACACAACACGGAGAATAAATATGGAGTTTTGACAACAAATTTGATAAAGCTTTATCCGAAAAATGCAACGGATATCCCTCTAATGAAAGACCCTCCCCCTCTCGCCACTCTCGCCGCTATACCCATGTCACTGAAAGTCCCGCCCTCTCTCTTCCAAATAACGCTCATTTGGAGCATCCCGTTCCAGGATTCTGTGGCGAGATTAAAAACCTGGGAACCAGGTTAGTGACAGATAGTTGCACCACATCTACGAGCAGGCGCAGGTTCAGCAGAAAGATGAGCTTCGCTTTTCAGCCCGATAACACATTTGGCAGTTGTGTCAACAAAGCTCTTCACATTGCGTAATCAACTGCAAGTTCAATGTACTATACATACACGTTGTCGAGGCTATGGAAAAAGCATGGACAGCCACCATAGACAGCAATTGCTTAGGACATCGTGTGAATTTGTCAAGGTGAAGGGGCTGACGATGACAGGCATGTCCTCGATGTGTAGCATAACGTCACGGACACCTGTGTATTAAGTTTTTGCTTTAAACGTTGCACGTGTGTTTATTGGTCGTTGTTTCAATCAGTCTGTTCATACCAAACACAAACATTAAATCATAAAAACATACCAAACGTATAATAAACATGTTCACATTTTAAACTAAATTAAAAAAATGTGTAACATTCAAATGTACATTTTGATAATGGTTCGTTTAGCAACAATCCGTTTGTGTGTGTGTGTATGCGTGTGTGTGTGTGTGTGTGTGTGTGTGTGTGTGTGTGTGTGTGTGTGTTACTCTGTGCAGACATGCGGCTGTAGTGATTTCAGGGACAGAGCTGGCTCGCCAGCTGCACAGGGAGATCCAGCGCGACGTGGAAGAGCTGGTCACCCAGGGCAACATGAGGCCCCACCTGGGGGTCATCCTAGTGGGTGACGACCCTGCCAGTCGAACCTATGTGAAGAACAAGACCCGGGCCGCCAGTATACTGGGTCAGTGTCAAATGAAACAACTGCACCCCATGGTCCTTAATCACCTAGTGGACATCTTGGTTCCATCTTGGTTCTAAAGGCTAGCTGGGAGGGGGGAACACTTCCTTGTAATATAATGTTTCAAAAGATTTCGCACAATGATAAAAATTAAAACAACACTGCAGCATTCTACATATCTCCACCATGTGATGTGGGTCATTTCAAACATTACACAGCAAAACCTCACACATGAATGAACAAATATACAAAAATACAAATCTAGCTCACACAGCTACATGCTTGACTGTGTGCGCGTGTGTTTGTGTGTGTGTGCGCACACATACACACCTACCTCCTAGGTGTGTATGTGTGTGCGTCCGTGTATGTGTGTGTGCGTCCATGTGTGTGTGTATGTACTGCAGGTATTTCCAGCGACACGGTAGTGCGGCCGGGTACTGTGTCCCAGAAGGAGCTGCTGGGGCTCATCGACCAGATGAACCGCGACTGGAGGGTCAGCGGGCTCCTGGTGCAGCTGCCGCTCCCTGGTAAACACACCCCCGCACCTGGGTTACATAACATGACATCACATGACATCACATTTACTTGATCTTCCTATAGCTGCCCTGCCATCAGGGGTCGGGGAACCTTTCAGTTGGCGATTAAACAGTTAACATTTGTTGTGCCTGGATTTGTCAACGACGAGTAAACATAATTATCATTTAACCTCATAAGCAAAGTCAAAACAATAAGGCCATGTAGAGAGTTTGACATAAGCAGTCGGATAGCAGACAGTCAAATCTGGGTGAACGGGACGTTTCTATTTATAGTAGGACTGCTGGATCCAAGATTAGTGTTGTGGCAACACACACTACAATGTAATCACTCTCTCAAGGCAATTTCAAGTATTTAATATAAACAAGGGACAAATGGACTTTGGAATGGAGGGAGAGGGAGAGGTAGCCTTCAGCAGATGCCCTCTAGTGGTAGTGTCTGTTGTGGCCACCAGGGGGGGCAGTTGGGAGAAGCACGGTGGTGGTCTCTGTGGTGGTGGAGGGGGTGAAGATGTGTCAGATAGAACCCAGGCTCTCAAGTTCTTCCCCACAATAAGTGAGTAGCTCTGTAGACTTCTACAGTAGACTTCTAGATACAACAGATTATGGGAGGTAGGAGTACACCAATCAGAGAGTATGCGTCCTTCATCTGATTTTGTTGACATGGGGGTGGCTGGGTGACTGGAAGTGTGTTCACCACAGGACCACATACAACATTTATTACAGACAAATATCGGATTCAGCACTAACTTCTGCTCAACTGCCCCCCTCTCCCTCACTCCCTTTGGCTCAAGCCCACATAAATGAGCGGGCTGTGTGCAACGCCATCGCCCCAGAGAAGGATGTTGACGGCTTCCACATCGTCAACATCGGCAAACTGTGCCTGGACCAGAGGTCCATGATACCTGCCACCCCGGCCGCCGTCTGGGAGATCATCAAAAGGGCAGGTAAACGCTCACACATGGCGGAATATGTTTTTTACATGCATGCAATACACACACATGCACACGATGCATCGAATGACGTTACGTTTGATCGCAGCGTAAACATCGTCTTTTTATTTTTATCATGAATGAGTGGTCATTTTTTTCTGCCAACATTGCCCGTGGCTACCTTTGCGACATTCTAGCATGTGCAAAAGTATGATGACACATGAGGTTTATATACAAGTGTGTTGGTCAGAAATATATGTAGTCCTTTTCTTTCGCTGCTGTGTCTTTACCCTAGGGAAATATGGAGATCAAATTTCCATTATGTTGGCTCACACATGCAAGATGACAATTTCTCAGTATCCTGTAATATGGACCACATTTAGTAAAATAGTTCTGACCCCCTAAACTTCTAGATGCTGACTGTACTGCTCAGTAATGGACACATTGTCCTGTCATACCATTGCTTTCCACTAGATGGGGCTCAACCATAAACCTTCCAGTACTCACTACCTCTGCTCTAGATGAAGTATGGCTTTAGTTAAGGAGTCCCACATGCCACTCTTTTACTTCATTCAAACTGTATTGTCAAGTCTTACATTCATGTAGAATCATGTTAGTCAGTGCTCAATTGCACCAATTCCAAAATGCTTCACAATTAATATTGATGAGACAAACAAAATTCCAACGAACGAGCGTTAGAGAAATCCTGCCTATTTACCCACATGCCTTTCATCCACCCCCATCAATTAATTTCTCTTCACCCAGCTGACGGTGAATGGAGTAATTAGGAGGGGCGAGACATTGTGGTGCCTTACTTTGCTGCATGACATAGTCTGAAAACCCTAATTTGACATGCCTCACATTCAGCAGACATGGTTCAGTCAATGCCCCTTGTGAGTAACATAAAGACGGTAGTATGCATACACCTTCATTCTCCTAGTGAATGACATTCAAATTAAACCGCCTGTCAACCAATGGCTTCTTTTTAAAAAACAAATACATTTCGGTAACCTGTTTCTATAAGAGTTCATTAATTAACCATTATCAACATTAGTAAATGCATTCATACGCATTATTATATAGCATTAGCATAGGGGTTAGGGTTAGTGGATTAGGGTTAGGGTTAACCTTAACCCTATTATATAATGTATAAATGAATACCTTAGTCAACATGAACACCATTACCTAATTTAACACGAACTCCATTAGTAAACATGATCACGTTAGTAAACGATTACTAGACCATTAGGAAATTGTTAATTAACTGTTAGTTAAATCTTATTAATGTATTAACTCATGTCGATGAATGCCTAATTAATGTACCCTTATTTTCAAAGTGTAAGGTATACACACACACTGTGGCGTGATACTATACGTGTACGGGAAGCCTAACCCTCTCTCGGCCGCAAACATCAAAATCAACCGCTGCTCAGACGGAGCTTCACACTCCACACACACCATGGCGTTATACAATAAGTGTCCGAGAAGCATAACCCTCTCCTGGACGCCGCAATCAACATCAACAGCTGCCCAGACAGAGCTCCACACATCCACACACTCCTCGCCCCCAGTCATCCTTCGTCGGGACGTCGAAGAGTATACTAAAAGGCAATTTGACTTCACGAAAAGAATGCCAACTGCGTAAGGAGCAGAGTAGAGCGTTCACCAACTGTTTGACTGCGACTGGCAAAAACATAGGATTTTACACCATCTTATTTCAGTAACAGTGATAAAATCACTAGCTCTTTAAGTGTTACCCAAATATCCACCTTTATTGAGCCTTGTGTTTTCACATTACTCCAATAACTTACATTACAATATAACATTACAACATTACAACATTTTTGTCATATGTTTGATGACACTTTTTGCCCGCACAGGTATAGAAACGGTGGGAAAGAATGTTGTCATTGCCGGGCGTTCCAAAAATGTCGGAATGCCCATCGCTATGTTGCTGCACACCGACCGCAATCATGAACGTCCAGGAGGTAGGAGTGTGTGTGTGTGTGTGTGTGTGTGTGTGTGTATGTATGTATGGTGGGCGTCAGTGCATGCGTGTGTGTTTGTGTGTATGTATGTGTGCGTGTGTGCGAGTGTGTGTGTGTGAGTGAGCGTGTATGTGTGCGTGTGAATGTATTTGTTTTCGTGTGTATGTGTGTGTGTGTGTGTATGTGTATGTGTATGTGTGTGTTCATGCATGTGTGTGTGTGTGTGTGATACTGTGTGTGTTGCATCCTGACCCAGGTATATGGTTCCAGTTAGAATGAAGGAAATCCAGTCACTTGCTCTGAATGGATGTTCCGGTTACCACACCAGGGGTGTGTGTGTGTATGTGTGTGCTTTGATGTTGCCCCATCGCGGCTTTCCTAGCATAAAATCAATTGCTCACATTTGCCTGAACAAGGATGTTATCAATAAGAACAATTATATGATTCGTCTCATTGGCAGACAAAGGCAAATGTTTGCCCATCTAGATTGGGTTAGGGGTGGTGAGCAGGAGGAAATAGGAAGTACGTAGAGAGATATAATCCCTTACCCCCACCACCACCACCGACACCATCCCATCTGGCAGCATGCCTAGTTGCTTCTTTTAAGGCTCTAGGAAGAGGGAGCGGCTTAGGAGAGGTGTTTCAGGAATTTACCTTGGGGGGAGTAGGAAGGTGTGTGTGTGTGTGTGTGTGTGTGTGTGTGTGTGTGGAGGGGATATTTGCAATGGGATGCAAGTAAAGCCAGAATCCGGTTCCTTCCTTCTTAGAAGAACAGTGAACAAGCACCTGATGAGTTGGGACATCCGACTCACTTCCTTAGTTCAGGGGCGTGGGACTCACACCGGATCTCATTCTCTTCCCCGCCTACTTCTTTTTTATCGCATGATGCCTGAGAAGAAATGTTGCAAGAAAGTGTAAAGTAGCACCATTGTGGGGATTATCGCAGTGTTTCCTTGTCAGAGCAGTCATCCAGCATCCGTTGAACGTAGCATACAAACATAACAGGAAACGTCCCAGCATACGTAACCCAAAGCCTTTGTGAACCCAGCGTCACAAACTATCCTATTTTTTTTATCCATTCAACCCCATGTCTTAACCAGCTTGAGTATGGCTATAACGTTGAAAATTGTTATATTTAGGTGAGGTTGCGGATGGTCAATTTAGGGATGAGGTTGAGGATGGGAAAGTTTAGGGATGAGGTTGAGGATGGGAAAGTTTAGGGATGAGGTTGACGATAATGATCAGATGAACAGAACAACTCCAGAAACCACAGGCCTTTAGATGTGCAGTTTGATGTTAGGAGTTAAACTTAATGAAAAACAATCCACCCTACTAAACGACACTAATAATCTTTGTAAATAAGATATTTTTATCGTAATTACATGGTACTATCTGTTTGTTTTTTCATGGATGCATGTTTGTATGCATTTATCAAAAATTCCAATATAAATGTTAATAGTAAAAAAGTAATTAGATAGATAGATACTTTATTTATCCCGAGGGAAATTCAAGTATACAGTAGCAGCATACAACATAGAACATACAATA
>JAOPJO010000008.1:20080074-20092282 GCA_027123675.1 Molva macrophthalma | reverse complement strand
CAGTTTTAAAGGAACATGGTGTGTGTATTATGGTCCAGTGCGGTAACAGTTTTAAAGGAACATGGTGTGTGTATTATGGTCCAGTGCAGGGACAGTTCTAAAGGAACATAGTGTGTGTATTATGGTCCTGCTTTGTGTTGACATAACAAAGCAGCTTGGTACTAGTCTCTTACAGTAGTCATTGAGCAGTGAGGGAGCAGCTAATTTCATGGCCGCCTTGGTCTGTGAATCAAGTGACTCTCGACTCAGTACTGCAAAGGGCTGAGGAGGAGTGCCGCAATTTTGGTTCCATCCTGCAATAGAACACACAGAATAAATCTTACTTTTGAGACTGATATAAGTGTGTGTGTGTGTGTGTGTGTGTATGTGTGTGTGTGTGTGTGCATGTGCGTGTGCTTGTGTGTGTGAGTGTGAGGTGTTTGTTTGTGCCCGCACGCATGTGTGTGTAAGTGTACCATTAGTGTTAGTATTTCCATTTCCTCGTCCTGCTACAGCCCACATCCAGCACTGTAAAAAACATCCAGCACTGTTGTCATAATCATCATCATCATCATCATCGTCATCATCATCATCATCATCATCATCGTCATGTCATCAAAATAGCTTTCTTGATCTTCTGCACAGACCTTCCTTGGGGCATTGCTTGTTTTGGGCCTGCTTCTTATAGAGAAGACAGGTGGCGTGATAGGTGGTGTGTCAGTACGACTTGTCAAATCAGCTCCAACTTCCACCACTGCGCCTAGAATGATTTGTTTTGTTTAGTTTTTTTGTTTTGTGTTTTGTATTTTGTATGCATTTTATGAGCGTATAAAATAGATTGCACTCAGTAATATGTATATATATATATGTATATATATACCAGTGTATATATATATAAAATAATGAAAATAATGAGTATATATATATATAAAATAATGAAACGAAATAAATTATAATCAAACACCTTGCAGACTTTTATTTGTGACGTCATGGGTTGTTTCTGTTGTTGAATCTCTCGGTGGGGAGTCCAAGGCCAACCTTTGACGGACTGTGTCAAACTCATAGCAGGGAGAACAGCGCCGCCCAGTGGCTAAAGGAGTACTGGCAAGTGGTGCCCCATCACCACCGTGCCCCCGACAAATTCTTCTCCGGAAACGTGTGTAACACGCGTGATTCGATGGTGGATTGTTTATCTAAAACAAAACGAAAAGATATAATATATATATAAACAACGTTATTTGATACATACGTTTGTTGTCGTGGGTACTTTTTATTTAGGAAGTAGACCTAATTTAGGAGGTCCTAGCATGTGAAATCTGATCCCAAACAGCCTTCCTCCAATTGGACGTAAAGCCCCTTTTTTTTTTAAGGAGATTTACTCCTCCAAGATGGAGGCTCTGGGGGGCTACCCTACGAAGTCGACTAAAGTAAAAGTAAAGAGGTACACTGTCCTTTTAAGCATGACAGTTGGCGTTGGGTGTTTATTTCTTCTTCAAACCAAATTGTTTTCGCCGTGGAATCCTAAGGATTTTTATTCTTTCGAAGTCAAAGACGCAAAGGGGAGAACCGTTTCCTTGGAGAGGTACCGTGGTAAAGTAAGTACCCTGCTTCAACTATTTTAGTAGACATTTTTAGCTGTTTTGTGCATCATAACACAATTGTACAGAGCACAGATAGATATGATTAATAGCCAAGTGTGGACTTGTACGATGTCGGTAACAGATATGTTATTATTATGTTCTGCACAGGCGTCGTTGGTTGTAAACGTGGCGAGTCAGAGCGAGCAGACGGAGGAGAACTACCGGTCACTGCAAGAGCTCCACCGAGAGCTGGGGACGTCTCACTTCAACGTGCTGGCGTTTCCTTGTGGCCAATTTGGGCTCACCGAGCCGTGGGGCACCCGGGAGATCGAAGCATTCGCCAAGTCCACCTATGGCGTGACATTCCCCTTCTTCAGCAAGATCAAAATAATGGGCTCCGAGGCTGATCCTGCTTTTAAATTCCTCACAGGTCAGTCTAGGGCCTTTATTTACCATGAATCTAAACGTTTCGGTGTTTATCATTGCCTTGAGTTGTATAATTGTAATGGCCCGCTAGATTATAGGCCTGGGTATATATAATAAAATATAATAATATATTTCTGATGATTCATATTACTGATAACCCATGTTGAAAGTTGTTGTTTTTCTCAGAATCTACAAAGAAAACCCCAAAGTGGAACTTCTGGAAATTTCTGATCAGCCCGGAGGGGAAAGTGGTTCGATTCTGGCGAACGGAGGAGCCCATGGAGAGCGTGCGTAAAGATGCCACGGCATTGGTGCGCGAAATTATTCTCAAGAAAAGAGTCGAACTCTGATGACATTTTTTTGTACTCCATTGAATGGAACTGGAGTGGAGTGGACATATTTGAAAGCGTGTAGGTATGATCATCTCCGCTTGACTCCACACCGCTAGGGTGGGTAGGTAAAAAAAAACAAAGCACAAAAGATTGCAGGTTCCAGCCAAATAAATATTCCTAGTGCTGAGGAACCTAGAAGTGCTAGACTCAAACCAGTAGCATGGAAATGTGTTTAAGTGTCTCAGGAGTCATGTCGAAAGCATCATCATGAACAATCCAGATGTGCATAAGTTAATGGCGCTGATTGCAACAGTGAAGAAGTTTAAGACACAGGATCCTGCCTGTTTTTTGTTTGTTTGTCAGTGTTCACCTAACCATGTGCTCATCTCAATCTCCTCTAACCACTGTACACACAGTCGTATCTGACTACATTTGGACAGTGAAAACCTTTGAAGATGTCCATGCCAAGTGGAGCTTGTTCGACTGAATAAAACACATTTCTGTCTCTTATGATCTCTTATAGTCTGCATATTGACCGATGTTCAGAGTTAATCGATTAATCATGTATATCTCAATTGACATGATTGACTGATGCATCTCTGCACCAGATCTGACCTTGAGGTGGAGGTCTGTTGTGGTGCATTGCCATAGACGTTGGTGATCAAACCACATTCGTCCAGTCAATCTCACTAGTGTAAATGTAAATCTTACTAAGAATTAACATTTCATGCAATTTCATTTTTAATTGTGAAAATTATATTTTCACTATTAAAAGACTTCAACTTGTGGCATTAAAATATAGATTTTAAGATGAATAAAGAACTAAAATAATACATAAAATACAACAAAAAAAACATTGATCAGCATTGTATGTTATGGTCATTTGGGATTGTTTTTTATTCGATTTCTATAACACAGCAAAACTCATTTCAAACGTTACATATTTTTCATTGTAAAAGGATTGATGTGTAATATGAAGTGTTCCTCATCATAACCTGTTGAAACTGGAGTGGCCTCAGTGGGAGGAGATAGCACCTTGCTGGTTTCCATGGATAGTAGGAGGGCAGTAGCAGGTAAGCTGGCAAAACACACCACAAACCAGCTAACAAGACACTGCCTTCCAGCCAACCCACTAGCACTCATCCCTGGCCCAGTCCCTTAACTGTTGTTGGCTTTTGCAGTTCAAAGACCGTAAATATGTCTTAAGTAAACTCACAACGCATTACATCCAGAAACTTCCGTAGTTGCACCTTTCTACCTGTGACTGTGAGAGATGCAGTAGGCCTAATAGGTCTGTGCCAAAAGGACCAGTTCAAACGTTGTTGAGGGCTTAATAATGAGACTTGAAAAGTATGAATAGTGTGATGTAGTCTCAGGTAGCTAGTCAGGATGCAGAGCATTGTTAGCTGACCAATAAGACGTCAACTAACATTACACTGCCTCCAAACCAGCCACAACTTAAAAATAGTTCATCAATTGACCAAAAAACGACAAAACAACAATATGTAAGGGATTTCATACAGCTGCACAGACGTTATTGTTTTCAAGACGGACTCACAAATCTTGCTGGGATTTGATTGATCATGGGAATCAAAAACATTGAAGTGTTTAAACAAATGATGCGTCGACATAAGTAACAGCAGTAAGGAGTGTCTGGCAGCTGCCATACAGATAAACACAGCCAGCAGCGTATCACTGCCCCACTGCCACAACATATACTCCATCTTATTGAGTAGTATACCATGGTTTCCATTATTATACTGTGGTGTATATATAGAATGTAAACCCTCACCTTCTGGGCGGAAAACTCCAAGGGACAGTATTTTCCCTTTTCTACAAATTCTCCACGAAGCATCCTTATGCTTTTCTTCTTCTTCCCATCCCAACAGGAGAAGGGAGATTTCAACACCAAGGCTTTGGTACCCACCCAAGAGTCCGAATATAAGGTTTGGGTCTGAAGAATCTCCATGCAATAGGCCTACTCTACAGTGAAATTCACTCCCCGCATTATCAACATACTTGGTTGCGCATGCCACGCCATGCGCACCTGCTCTGCCTTCTCGTGGGCGATATCTGCCCCTAAATAAGCGCCCCGGGCGGACCGCAGAGCGGGAAGCGCTTCTCGAGGCACGCCATTGGCGGTTCAAGGGCTTAAATGGGGGGATTGTGTGTTCTGTGATTTTCTTAGTGTTGTGAGTTCCCCTGGAAACTAACTTGGAAATTGAAAGCAACGCAACAAAGTTAGATTTGGCATCGGTGTCATGTTAACAGGTCGCATGCCAAATCATCACAATGGAGTTTTAATTGTGGCTGTCTTTAAGCAGGTGGCAACACGTTTTTTTTTCCAAGTCGATTTTGATTGAGAACATATCAACATTAAAATCCCCAAAATTACGATGAAATTTACCTTTTTCTTATTATTTATAAAATATTGATTACATTTATTTAGTAGAGATTTTGCGCGGCGTTAGGGTTATTTTTGTTATATTTAAAAATGAATAATAAGTCATAATCATTTAATAGACCTACTCACTTGTTATTGTCACAGCTATTTGTTATATTGCCACTGTGGCATATGTTTGGTCCTCTTATTATTTTATTGAAATTATAGTTGCCTTTTTTGGTGCCAATAACAAAACGTTTGTGGTTTGTGAGCTAGGCCTGTATTTCCGCGGGCAATTTTACCCTTTCGTGCACATCTAATGACCTGTATGGCGCTAAGTGGGTTGAACGGCGCGAGAGGGACGGAGTTTCGCCACCTGCCAGTTCCATATGCACTACCACCCAGAGCTCGTGCCTGGCCCTCCCTAACAGGTGCTCCACTCAATGATAATTAACAGATGCTTCCCATGCCACAGGGCCGAGAACACGCAGAAATTAGCTTCGTTTTGCAGGCTTTAACATGGCACAATAACCCCCCCCCCCCCTAATAATAGGCATATTCTTTTTGAAAAAGCAAAATATCATGGTAAAGTACAAAGGGGGAAGAAAAAAAACTGGTTTATTTACACATTTTTTCCCCATTGAAACAAACACCTTTTTAGGATTAGTCACCATAGAAATGTAGGTATATTGTTTAAATATTTTTCTTTCCTTCGCGCATTATTCCCCGTAGTTTGGCGGTAGCTTAATTGGTCAAATGTGTCATTCGCACACAGGGAGATTAAACAAAGCCCATTATAGGGCTACCCATTTTCATTAGCCAGTGTTTAGTCAATGTGAAACGAATGTGTTTCAGTGCCTCGAGACGCTCCCAAGTAGCCAAGCTGAAGTTCCCTGCTTGACCAAGTTTGTTTGCTTATCCTTGGTAACAAGGGTCCGACGGTTAACGGTAGGAATCTATAGGACCAACGGCACGCATACCAAAGGCAGTTGCACACTACCTATAGCCGTACATGTTGAAATCCGTTGGTCTCACATTAAATGTTCGATTTAGGATCAATTTGATTGTATATTTAATTTGCAGATAGGCCTAAATATTCAGCAGATAACTTGGTAATGGCATATAGGCTATAAGTAAGCACATTCTTGGATTCAGTTGCTTTTTTGCATTGGGATATTCTAATATTATTACTGAAACTTTCTAAAAAAGTATGTTGTTTTCAAAATTAAAGTCCTAAGGTCCAAATATGACCAACATTACCAAATATATTTAGCCTATACTGATCATATTTATTAATAGGATATTAAAGCATATTTTCAGATTCAAGATTACACTGTAATACAATACTGGTTATAGTATTCATAATTATAATACAAACATCAGAACATCTATCACTTATTCTGTGATGATTTGGAGTTGATTTGAGAGGTTTAGGAGGTTTAGTTTATTAAAGTACCTTTGATTATACAGACATCGCCAAGGTACAAGGCAGTGCTGTTATCACTATGTCTTTTAATATGAGGAACAGGAACATCAAATGCATTCGAATTTGACTGCAATAGACTGCAGGGATTCTCAAGCTGGTTTGGTTATGTGGTGTGGCCCAGTGTGACCCAGTGGTGTGGGTACAATACATCATGTTTTGAATGAGCTCCATGAGTTCCACAGACTAACAATGACTGCAAATGAAAGTGTTCAAACGTTATAATGAATGGCTTGTAAATGAATAGCATCTTCTTATCTTCATCAGTGGTGTGTCGATTCAACTCAGAGACAGCAGTACTGTAGCGTCAAGTAAAAGGGGTTGTGTCCTGTGAGCCCTCAGGTAAACAGAGTGCGTTTAAACAGCTGTCAGAATGAGGGTCTTCTGGTCAATCTCTGTCATATGAACCTGCTCTCCACAGCTGACGTCACAAGAGAGGGAAAGGTTATGCAAAGGTCAGAGGGTCACTTCCTCTCTGTATTAGTTTAGATATATTTCCTCACTGGTCTTGCTTGTTATTTACTTACTTCTATCAAGCACCACTTGCAATACAATACCAACTAGTAATGGTCCTAATATTACAGGACCATTCAATTATGCAAACTGTTCCTGGATTAAATCGTTAGCAAACCTGTGTGTTTGTTTAGATGAAGCATATTACAAATCAATCAAAAGGTCTACTAAACTGAATGGGACAAGAATCCCAAGAAGCAAATAAATACAACTTTGATGTTACTTAGACAATTGTTTTGTACAAAGGAATAAAACTTTATTTTAACCAAATGCTATGAACGTCATTGATTTCTGGTATTTCATTTATTTAGATTCAACACCAGTCTTCCTTGTTGAATAAAACCAAGACATGATACAAGTACATCTAAAAATATATAATTTATTTGAAATCAAAACAAAAATAAAAAACCTTAAAGAATTTGAGACGTGGAACATATTGTATGAGGTGAGGAATTCATGACATTGTTGCTCAAGGTTGTTAATTGTGTGCCCTGAAAGATTGCAACATGTGAGGTATGTAAACAGGAACACAATGTAAACAAATGCTTGGGCAGTATTATTTACTTGGCTGAGTGACAGCTCTGAGAGCTCTGAGTTAGCTTAGCAGGCTACCTCAGAAAGAGCTTGTTGAATCATTTACAGAAATAATGGCAGCTTATTAGACACCCATAAGCAGTAGTTGCCCACCCACACTCTCTACATGCCCTCGGATCCATTTGTCTGCAGCATTATGTTACACTTTCAGTCTCCGACCCACTGTATTATAGCCGATATATTTGGATATCTTGTCATTTCTTGGCTTAAACTGTCTGGTCTCAGCTCTGGTTGGGTAACCAGCGAAATCGATATCCTCCTGTCTGAGTCCTCGATGTGAAGGCATGTCCGTGAGGAAACACCTGGGTCTTTATGGTGCAGTGATCCTGAATGGATGTTCGGAAGGATGAGTCGCAGCTCTCCCTGTCAGTTCCACCCGCGCTCACGCTGGCACCTCCTGAACCTTTGGCGACGGAAGTCTGCAGGCCTGCAAAGGCCCCATACATGCGTATATGGTCAGAGACCTGCGGTACGCCAGATCCCTTGACACTGCTGCCGTGCAGGACGGCATTGCACCGTGTGCTGATGTCCCTCAGGATGTCCTCCACCGAGCCTGAAGGCACACTTTCACCTTCACCATCCTCACTCAGACGTTGCCTCTTATGGGGACTGCTGGAGGTTTTATCACAGGAAGGCAGTGCTTGCTCGTGTAGATACGGGTGGTCTCTGACTGTCATCAGCCTCTGTGAGATAGAAAGTAGTAATATACACATTACGTTTAATGTTTTAATGGGGGTAATGTATGAAAGATGCTCATATGGCATAAGAGTTAAGTCATGGAGTTGACAGATATGTATTTAGATATGTATTTTGGAGCTGATTCTCACCTCCAGCACTGAGGCCAGGTGCTTGGCCCGGCTGGCCAGCTCTCTCAGGTGAATGTTCCTCTCTTGCAGGGACTCAACCTCTTCCTGTTTACTATGTAGAGTCTCGTGGAGCTGGAGAGAAATTCAAACAAATACATGTTTGAGTACTCAGATGAAGCAGAACACTGCACAATATGGGCATCCTCTTTCTTAGTAAATGTTTCATAACTGCCGGCTTACGACATATTTGTATCCACAATATGTTTTGTTTTGTGCAAAAGTTGAATGAATTATAGCTGAAGGACTGAATGGGAGGACCCCCTAATGAATACATTCATAATTAATGTGCTATTAAATAAATTAGCTAAATTCTAAATCCAAAGCAATTATTATTATAACAACTATTTACCCAATGGTTGACCTGTGTGGCGTTGTCTAAGAGCCAGCCTTGGTGCTTGGCCATGCCCCTCCAGGAAGCTCCATCCTCGGCATTGTGATGGCCTGGCTCCGGGGAGGGGGCCGCGGGGCTGTCCTGTGGAGGGAAGTCTTGTCGAGGTGTGAGAGGGGGGATGATGCAGCCCTGGAAAGGGACTAGCCCCACCGGAGACAGACTGCTCTCCAATGTGCCGGGAGACTCTGAGGAGAAAGACATTGGATGAATCAGTATTTTGTATACCTTCTACGCACTACTACGGCAACTGCTGCTACCACTGAAAGGGTGCTTTGGTCTATGGTTCTTCCTCTCACCTGCCATGAAATCCAGAGCGTATTCTCCAAAGTATTGGTCATCTCCATCGGACTCGTTCACCTGTGGATGAGAAGAAACAATGTCCAATATGAGTCAATATGAAACATGCACAATCTGCAAAACATTGTTGTCACAGAAACATGCATGCTCTATTTAACTCTACCTGATAATCCCACAAGGACCAAGAGCAGTAATGGAGATCTCTGGAGAAAAACGCCTTGCTTTCCATTGCGGTATTAGTCTTGGCGTGTGGTCACGCAATCGGAAACAAGAGCGTTTCTTTTCACCGTCTGATGAATTGAGCCTTTAAGGCAGTTTGTGGACATAACTTGTGAGGTCGAACGAATTAGGGGAAACGTGGCACGAGCACGCTACGTTGCGATTCGTGTAGAATGCCATCACTCCGTGTCACGCGTCAAACATTAACCTCGTCTACTTCAACGTATTTTCAACATGTCAGTTTAGCATCCAACACTCTCACTGCCCTTTTCTATAATAGCCTATATCTCGTCATAATCCTGTACACGGTGCAACTGTTGACAAATACAGCAAAGCGCTTTTTGTCCATTTTTTTATTTACCAAAGTAAATTGTCCATACCTGTGAGCCAAGAGAGTCACTTTCCCTGCGCAGGACAGATGCGCAATCTTCCAGATCATCCCACGAAATTGTTGCAAATGCTGTAAAAGAAGACAAACCCAATGTTAGTCGATTATTAAGCCTACGCATATTGTTTTTAATACATCAGACCAGGATATATGCTTCCTGTGACACACATGGCTTTTGTGTTTGTTTACCTTGCTCTACGACGCATTGCATCTTGTCGACGAACACAGGGTCCGGACTGCTACTCCTCGGCATCAACACTCTGCCCTGCGAGTAAAGCATACGTATTGTCAGCAACAATATAACAGCATTGATTGTTGAATTTAAGATTTGTAGACGGATAGAAGATATAGCCCTATACCTTTTTCTTTGCTCTCCTGCGAAAGGGACCCATTTTGTTCGGGCAAATACTGCCAAGTGATTTTCTCTCCTTTTGCATCTTAATAAATCAGAGTATGTGTGGCGACAGCGAAACGGAGGATGACTGGGGAAGTAAATGGTGTGTTTAAAAGTTAATATAGCCGACATTTTCCCGGTTTATGTGGCTGAGTGCCGCGGCCCCACGTTTTAGGCCAATCACCGCATTTTAATGCGTCTCCAGGGAGTGTCTGCGTCCTCGGAGATTAAATGTGTGCAACATAACGGTTTTTCTGGTCCGGTGTGGAGTGGGACCGCGCTAAATCGCGCCACTACACCAGGTGCCACTCACTGCCGTTCGCTTTGGGAACACATTTTTGGTGACAAATGTTGGCGCGCTGTGTGAATGAATTTCGTATGGCAGACGTTGGTTATTGAGGGATAGCCTTCATCAACAACGTGTGCTTTAATGTTGATTTGCGATGTGTTTAAAGTGCATGACCTCGATTGAATACGAATAGGAAAAGGAAATGGAAAAGAGTAATTACTGCAGACAGTTCGACAAACAATCGTGACAAATGTCTCTGTTTGTACACAAACATGAGTGTGTCTATTTGGCCCTCAACGCTGAATGCACCTGTGAGGTCGTCAGTGTGACAGCTCTAGTCTGTATGTCTGTCTGTCTTTATTTATTTCTAGTCTATTTTATTTAAATAAACGTGAATTGATACATTATTGACATAATATGACTTTATTTGACAACATATGCATTGGTAACATGACATGACATGACAATGGATACTAATAGGATAAACAATATTGGCCGTTTTTGTAGTAAATAAAATACTCAAACACTAAAATACTAAATATTCATAGCATTAAAGAAACTCAGAATGAGACATATACAAGATCGCTTATTTTTCTTCAACCTCAACCTCCCCTCTGGTATTTTTTTATTTACTCAATCACAACTACCATGAACATATTCTGAGTTTCTTGAGATTACATTTATTTTCATTGCTAACATTCAAGTGAAGTGGTAGGCTCTCAGTTTGTAGTGCATTAAATTTGATTTATTTAAATTGTTTTAATAATTGGGATTTGCATTAAAAAACTACAAAATTCATGTATGGTTAACAAAATTGTATGTTTAAAATAAATAAATACAACAATACTAGAATGAAAACTTTTCAAACTCACATCAACTCTAACAAAAACATCTATGAGGTATATGGGTATTTCAAGAGAACAATATCCCCTTTACTTCATAAAGCCTCACTCAGATGGCTGTAAACATTGGGATTGTGCCGTGCATTTCCTCATTGTCTAAGGTTTAACTTGATTAGTCATTAATCATTGAAATACTGGATCGCAGTGCTGACATCATGTGACGAATCGTTCTCATGACGTCGACAACATTAACTGTAACGTCTCTCGGTTGAGCGACACCAACAGCTTCAAGTTCTCTCTGCATTCCAGGGCGAGGTTTTGGCTGTGGCTGGGCCTGCCGTCCAGACCCCCAGACAGAGAGCGCCGCTCCTCTGGCCCAAAGCCCTCCGCTGACCGTCCGTGGCCATCGCCTGACTGGTCAGGGGCACTGTCCATCGATGACTGTTCACCCTCTGAGAGCTCGCTCCCAAATGTTCCAGAGAGTTTCCCCTTCTCTGGTTGGATGAGGTCATGTGTGCAGCTCATGCGCGTGTTGGATCCATCCAACTCCCCTCCGGCCGTCAGTAGCTCTATGGACAGCCTCAGCGCACAGGCGGCCGTCAGGGAAGGCAGGTACCTGTTGAAGGCGTAGTCCGCCAGACTCAGCTCGCATATCCTTCTGGCAAGGTCGTTGCGTCGTGGGGAGCTTTTCATCTCCCAGTTGGCTGACGGTGACCCGCTGCCCGCTTCGATGGGCGTGGGCTGGGCGGCCTCACCGCAGAGGATGTTGTACTCCAGGAAGAAGGCCAGGGTGGGGGCGGCCAGGCGAAAGTGGAGGCGGAGCAGGATGAGGCACTCCAGGTTGCAGAGCTGCTCCTTGGTGAAGGCATGGCAACACAGGCCAAGGAGCTGGCTGATCCGTGGGGAGAACACCTCCACCTAGGGTAGGGGTCAGGGGTTTACAAGTTATAGTTAGGGGTAAGAGGTTTAGGCTTATGGGGTTAGGAGTCAGGGGTTAAGGGATTAGGAGGTTAGGGTTTGGCGGGTAAGGGGTCAAAGGAAAGGAGGTTAGGGGCTAGGGGTCAGGGGTTAGGGTTAAGGGGTCAGTGGAAGGGTTAGGGTTAGGGGGAGATGGAGGATGAATACAATTAGATAGGGAGGGTGAGTGCATCAACAACACACACACATATATGCACACACACACACACACACACACACACACACACACACACACACACACACACACACACACA
>JAOPJO010000008.1:20049677-20063087 GCA_027123675.1 Molva macrophthalma | reverse complement strand
CCCCCCCCCCCCCCACTACAGTGAAACCCATTCACCCCCCGCTGGGCGTTAATACAACATGCAGGGACCTGATCCAGAAAGCAGGTTATGCTTATCGGTCTAAATTGCAACACACAGTTGGAGATCGGAGATGAGTTGAGTTAGCCCAAATCCGAAGAACGGTCAGATTTAAATTTTTTTAGAGATGAGGTTTTACTCAGAACTCTTGTTAGGTCGAATGAGAATAGTGTGACGTAAAAATGAGTCATTGTCAAACCACGAACAGCGAACTGCAGCTGTTCACGTGGTCGTCATGGCGATGTACAATGTTTGCATGACGCGTTCAGTGCTGTTTCTTATTCAGGCAAAAAGGAAGGAATGAAGGAAAGGAAGTTAAGGAGAAGTTAGGACAATTCCTTTAACTTTTTACGGCGAGGGTTGGGAATGGACATTAAAATAGGTATTTCTTTCTGATCAAATTAATTATTTTGCTGATATTCGGGGAACTGAGACTGTGAAAGAAGGCCATCACTCCAATCTTTGGAACAGAACTAATCTGAAACCAGGTCTATGAATATAAAGTATAAAGGAGTATAAATATGTCATGGTGCTGGGATTATTGCCAATCTTTGTTTCTGGAACTGAAAATGTAGGATTTCTATTAATACTTTAATTAATTTCATAATTTAAATTCATAAATCAGGCTTCCTGGAACAGGCCCCTGTTTGCATGTTATTGTTTGTGCGTTTATTTTGTTTAGTTTGTTTGGTCAACCTGGTGGGGCTGAAGCCACCTAAATGAATAGTTCCCGCTGTCAGTCATGCGGAGACAGCAAATCTGAATGCTGCACTTGTAATTATAGTACGGCCTGAAGCTTGTGGAGCCAAGGAAGCTGACCCTCCCTTTGCCCTCAAACTCCTGATGGGCGGGTCGTGCGGGGTTGCTGCTGTACACCACCGTGCCATTATATTCACCCCCCTCATAAAAAGCATTTTTATACCACAAACTGGTAGAAGATTCAGTTGAGGTAATGCCAGAGCCGGTACAGTTGATCTGAACACACGAGCCCTCTTTGCCACTCACATTGGTTTCCTCCAATTGAAACTGAATTGCTTGGCACAAGGAATCTGTAGGGAAGGAAACAGCAGATTTAGACTGTTCAAGTATGTAATAATATAGCTCTTATACTGTACTAGTATTAACTATGTGCTAGTAAAGCTCTTATATTGTACTAGTATGTATTATATACTAATGTAGCTCTTATACTGTACTAGTATGTACTATGTCTTAATAAAGCTCTTATACTGTACTAGTATGTACTATGTACTAATATAGCTCTTATACTGTACTAGTTTGTACTATGTACTAATATAGCTCTTATACTGTACTAGTATGTACTATCTGCTAACATAGCTCTTATCCTGTACTAGTATGTATGTATTTATGTAGCTCTAACATTTAGAACGTGAACACATTTTTGTAAGAGTACACCTAGCTGTGCTCAAATTAAAAAGCCCTTTTCAAAATGTATATTCTATATGATTAGATCCATAACACAGGTAGGACAACAGTACTAGTACTGTACTAGTACAGTACTAGCATTTACAGTACTAGTACTTATTTATTTTCCTACCTCTTTTAAGCAACATAACTCCCAACACCACTATGGAAGTCCACCAGATCATGGTTCTGAAACAAGAAGATTCTGATAGTTTCATTGATTCTCATGCATGTATGTATGTATATGTATATATATTAGAGAAATGAGTCGATACTGAAATAATTAGTACACACACACACACACACACACACACACACACACACACACACACACACACACATACACACACACATACACACACACACAAAGTAGGTATATAAGTACCAGTTACTTCCTGTTATTCTAAAGTACAGATGCAAAAGAAAACAACAGCATTCTGCTTCACAGGTCAAGCTGAACTGACATCACACCCATATTACAGTCAACACTGGTAACATATGTATATGTATATTTACACATATCCTACAGTAAAAAAAACTAAACATAACAAATATACGTTACATAAACATAATAAAAAAAACACAAGCATTTTTAAATTATTTAACAAAATAATAATTTTAATTTTAATTTATTTATAACAGAATTTGTATTGTACTGTACTGTACATGTGTATTGCTATCTATTCTAGGCTGATAGACCTGGTATGTACCTCGAAGGCCTACGTTTGATTATTCAGATTCAAAAATAAACGTAAAAATATGACACAGTTGAATAGTTCTTACCTTTGAGTGTCTCTCTCTGTCTCTGGTCGAGACTGAAAGGGGAAGCAGAGTTTTATTATGTCTTATCAGCAGAGAGGAACACTTTCCTGTCTTAACCAAATACATACACCCAGCAGCAGTGTCCTGAGTGTGTATTATATACCTTTAATAGATTAATTATGTTCATATTGATTGTGTGCTAAATATAATAAATATATATTATTAATATGTCTGGGGCGGTAAACTAAAGTACTAACCATTCAGACTGAAGCAGAAAGTTAGATGGATTAAATTAAGACAGACCTGTATAATATATATAACCCATGTTGTGGTTAAGTATTAGCCAGTGATATTCATCTTGTAAATATGTGTTTCTAATCATATACGTTTGGCAGTGGGGTGCACGAGAGAGAAAGAGCGGTAAATATTACAGATTATGAAAGAAAGAGTTTTGTCTGAGCCAAGTCAAGTTATAGCTATGTTTATTTATATAGTCTTTCTTCTTGAGGAGTTTAGTCTAATGGATTAAATGTAAGCAAGCTAGCCCAGGCTAGGGTAACGTTGGAGTGTGGGACCACAGATTATTAAGGATTATACTTTAATTCATAATGCCGGCAATGTAAACTAGATTTTGTTTCGACTTGGATTTGTTAACAACAACCATTTTGTAAACCTCAAAATTACTTTTTCATTTGAAAACGGTCCTGGGTCTCACGAAGTGTTGGTGAACATTACCGTGTTATTTTTTACACAAATGTACAAAGTTATTAAACGGGGGAAATTCTGTTAGATACAAAAACTCTGCTACTTCCGTCTAAGGACACTTTTCGAGGGTGGTCGTTTTCTGTTGGTTGCCAACCCTGCTGAAAAGTGAGTGTGACGTGGGTTTTGAGAACGTTTGACACCGCCCCTCACATTTGCTCTGATGGAGCTCAATGTGTTCGTTTTTTGGAACTTTTAAGACAGGACTGATCAGATCAAATGTGTTTTTAATTATAGGCGGAAGTTCTCCCGCTAAAACAGTGGTGTAGATTGTCTGCTGGTTTCTGCGCTGGCTCCCTGTCCTCCGCTGCCATAAAGGAAAGGGCTTGTGCTGGGAGGTGGCTGTCTTATGACCTGGCTGGTAGCTCCAGTACGTCTCCGGCAGCCCTTCTGTGCCCCTTCCGGGTCAGACTGGCCCCTTATTGGGCGCCATGTAGCGGGTGGCCCCTGCCACATGCCTCCTAGGTGGCGTACCTAGGTGGCTTGACTGGGCTCCTCCGACACCAGGACACAGGTTATTGTTGTATAAAATAGTTTATTAGAGAGTTGAAGAGATTTTACAAGCCAGAGCAGGTGTTAAATGCAGACATGTCCGAGCTCTGTGGTGATGGCTGGTCTATACTGTGTGCCTTGATTACTCATTGCACCACAGGTGAGCAGCCTCACCCAGCCCCAGAGTCTAATCCACCTGACTTGGGCCAGGTGAAGCTGCTTATACCAGCCATCAACCACACACACTCCACACACTCCTTTAAGTTCCTTCTTCGGCCTGATATCTGTCTACACCAACTCCTATATTGCTCTAGAACTGGGGAGTATTTTGCAGTATGCAACACAAAATACTGTCAGTTCTACCTAGAGCTAACGCTCCCCCTCCCAAAACACTGCTCTCCCTTCTTTCTTTATACAACATGCATGAATCATTTGGTTTCCAGGTATCCCCTTATATTGTATTAATGTATTTCATGTTAATTTACCTTATTTGAATATCATAACAACTTAATTTGCCTTTACTAAATCTAAACTAATTTTGTTCATAGTGGGTTATCAGTTGACCAATCTTTTTTTTTTTTAAGATTTGTTTTTGCATTTTTAATGCTTTATTAGAGTTAGATAGAAAGGTATGGGAGATAGAGGGGGAACCATGCAGCAAAGGACCACGGGCAGGAATCGAACCCAGGTCGCTGCGGTAAGGAGTAAGCCTTAATGGTACATGCACTACACAGTGAGCTACCGGGGTACCCCTCAGTTGACCAATTTTAAATGGTTCTAACTCGATAAAGTTTTCATGGTCAGAACTTAATCCCCCTTTACACCTTTTATGCGTTTCGTTGATATGCGATTACTATACGATGGCCCAAAATGTGTGTTAAGGCCAGGTGTAAACAGGGTCTATATAACTTTTAAACTGCAGCTATTTACTCCAATGGAAAATAGCTAAACTAGTAAGTTTCTCAAGAATATAACATGCCAATCCATTAGGAAATCCATCCAGGGAATTATTCTTGTCAATTTATGCCTACTTTAGCTACAACTCAACTCAAGGCTGTTAATTGGAAAACGTACATAGTGCAGGTTTAAGATGATGGTAGAGTGAATAACGTCTGAGTGGTCAGAACTTGATGAGTAGCTAGTTTGATAGAGATATGATCTTTCAATGAGGAAGAACTGAAAGAAAGAAATAAAAGAGAAATGTTCCCTGCCATCATATTCATATTTTCTTCCCTTTATTTATCTTTGCATGGACAGGAAACAGGTGACAGATGAAAGTGAGGAGAGCAAGCAAGTGTTTTAGGTAATACCAGCTCCAATAAAGTCATCCTGGCCATTAATGTGTCAATGGAATAGAAACTCCTTCTAAATAATAATCATTATCAGCACTTCAAAGTATTTGAGGAACAAATGTTGCATATCAACACACTCACAAAACATTACTGTGACATAAAGATTTTCATACTGTAATTCTGTTCTCTCTGGTTCCTATGGACACACTACTTGTGAGTAGTGTGTCCATCTATCTGCCATCTATCTGAGTAGATGGCAGATTCTCAGAGAACAATATGCCTTAAATCTTAGGCCCAACACAGGCTTAAGAGGGACTTAATGTAGAACTTCATAAACTTGCATTTCACGTTGAATCATGTATGAAAAAAAATTATATTTCCTCATTGGCATAGCCCGTCATTTTCACAATTACCTCCATTTACGCCTGCTAGTAAAGAGTCATGCGACGTGTGTACATACTGCCTACAAAGTAGCTACATGTTATTTATACAACATTAGTGTAATCAATACCTAGTTAGACGTTTAGTGGGCTGCGACATCACACCAGAACAACATCACCATGACAACCACAGACACTCCGAGCAGCCAATCATTGTGGCCCTTCAGCACAAAACAAAAACACTCTCTCACACATTTTCTCACACAAAAACACACACACACACACACACACACACACACACACACACACATGTACACAGAGACACACACACACACACACACACACACACACACACACACACACACACAGAAAACTACATTGTCTCGATGAGATAGACTTTGGCTGGAGACAGATGTGCTTAGTTCTGAATCTTGTTGAGAATAGGAAACATAAAAATGTGGTTTTATGACAAAACTCAGTGGGAATTAGAATGTTTTTACTATCATCATATTAAACAACATCTTCCCAATAGACCAGTGGGTGATGGAGAACTCTGTGGTTAAAGAGTATACATTAACCCTTAAGTATGACCTTTAAAGATGTGTTATCTAAACCTGAAGAATTATCCTTAAAGATGTGTTTGTTAACTAACCCTTAAAGATTGTCAACTGACCCATCTTAAAGAATTACCCTTAAAGATTCCTTAACTAACCCTTAAAGATTCCTTGGTATGTCAAAGACAGGAGATGAAAAGAATTACACAAACACCAATATGTTGCAAACAAATAGAAGAGATAGATAGGTATATAGACTGAGATAGAGAGAGATGTAGAGATGAATAGAAGAGATGTTTGAAACAGAAAAACAGAAACGTAACTCCTGAAGATCAATCCTTTCTCTCGTTGCTAAGCAAGAAACAAGAGCAGAAGGATGAGGAGGCAGAATCCCGTTCCCTGATGCCTTGGCAGACAACACAGTGAAGACAGAAGGATGGAGGATCAGAGAATAAGTTCAACATGTTGGGACTACAGGATGCTGACGTGATCCTGGACAAACGGCAGAACAGCATCTGGCGGAAGGATTTATGCCGAAGAAAACGAATGCAACGATCCAGTAGTCAATCCGGTAATTAAAAAAAAAAAAGTACTGTAAAAGAACGGTAGCAATGAATACAAATGCTTTTGGATGCTTATTGCTGAATTACGTTCCGATATATTCGGTGGGTTCCAATAAGCCCTGAACAGGAAGGAGATCAGAAGGGACCAAAGGAACCACCAGAGACCACAAAGGAGGACCAGACGATCCACGGGGGCGTCCGGGGGGGGGGGGAGAGAGGAGGAGAACTTTCTACCACTGTGTCTGGCGTTGCCGAGGGATCAGGGAAGGATGGCGAGTCATTTGGCTTTGATCTCGGAGTAGTCGCTGCCGTCGTCTCCCGCCCTGCGAGCGCCGCCCTCCCGAGAGCGAGCCCCGCCGAACTCGAGCGCAGCGTAGTTTAACTCCTGCCTCTCCAGGTTTGCCAAAGAGCCCATAGGTGCATAACTCCCCTCTTCTCCCTGCCGAGAGATCAGAAACACACCACCCAGTCAGAGGAGGAGATCCGACCATGGTCCACAGACTGGCACACCGGAGAGGAGAGCAGCCTTAGGTTAGTGGTTACTGGACATGCACACAGAGATGTTCCCTGTAGCTTAGCGCTTGGAGTTAGCGTGTGCACCCATGCCATAGCACGGTTGGAAGACGTGGGCGGTTTACACAAATGAGAGAAGCTATGATAGTGACGGCATCGATCAGAGGTTGGGTTTAGGACGCTTACCGTGGTCTCCTCTAGAATGGAGTTAAACTTTGAGCCCAACAGCTCTGTCTTAAGCTGTGCGACAGTTAGGAGAGAAAAAGAGACACAGAAACACGCAGAGAGGCGATGAAAGCATCAAGAAAACAGTGTTTATACGTCTAGTAACGTCTTCTACCTGCTCTGGATGAGTCTTATGAAGGTTAAAAGACAGAAGCTATAGAAGGTACCATACTAGCTACCGGTACTAGCTACCAGTGCGCTTGCTGTCGGTAATACCAGTGGTCTATGGAGAAAGAAGCCTGTATTTCCCTGTATTTAATTGGGATTAGAACATCCTTTCTTTCATGCTAAACATCAAACTGCAGATCAAACCATCATAGGATGATCATCCAGAATCATAATGACATCATAATGACGTTGTAATGACATCATGGTGACATCATGGTGACTGTAGGACGGTCATCCAACATCACGGCTGTTATCGTGTCTCACCACTTTCTTCCTCAGATTTTGTTTGTCCTTCTTGACTGCGCTGTAGTACAGAGCTGGGTTGTCTAGGACCCGGTCCGTCCCGGCCGGGGCGTCCTCTCTGGGGGACGGATCATATGGTCAGACTTACCGCCCCTCAGCCCGGCCATCCATTCTAAAGCCAGCTGTGGAAGGTTACTCCCGGTGATTCACGGCGGGTTATTTCATGAGTTTAGTGGCAGATTCACAACAGCAATTTGTTTTTAAATATGCCATAGAGCTAAAATAAAGCACGGTGGTTAGAGGGCTGCTTTAGCATAGCTTTAGGCTTAGCATAGCAGGTCAAAGCCATGGCAAAGCAGGGCAGCAGAGGTGGAGCGAAGCATCCAGGTTCAGAAAGGGGAAGTCCTCTCCAGTTTTTAGAGTTCCTCGTTTGGAGTTGGACTTTAGCTCCTCCTAGAGGTAAGCTGCAGGTGGCTCAACTCATGAACACTCTGAACCTGGAGTCCTCCATCTCTGGAACATCCTGCAACTCATCGGGTTAGTCCAGCATGCCACCTGAGTGTCCTCTAGACGCATGACGGATAGGTCCAACAGATTACCAGGGACACTACACAGAAACGTGCTTTTAAGAATGGATGACGAGGCTGCAGTGTTTCCTTGTTCCTCCAAAACACAACTCCTATTGGGGCTTCCCTCGGAGAGCTGAACTCACTTCTTGTTGTTGTGGCCAACATATCGGACAGCAGCGATGATGAAGGCTATGACCGCCACTCCTCCGATGGTGCCCACGATCACCGCCATCATGTACTTTTCTGAAGAAGAAGAGGAAGTAACAAAGCACCGGGAATCACACACATTACACAGAAAGGAAGAAACCAGGCCCTATGTTAGAAGGATGATTCCAGACGTACTCTCCTGCTGAAGTTCCAGCAGCACGCTGTGGGAGCCGTACAGGTTGCTCATGCTGCAGTGGACGTTGACGGCGGCACCGCCATTGCGGTCTCCCTTCTCCCTCAGCTTGATCATGGCGGTGGAGGTGTGGCCGTCTGTGTGGGTGTAGTAGTTGTAGCGGTTGTCCGTTTGGTTGATGGTGACGTTCAGGTCGGGTAGGTGGAACTCTATGGTGGGCTCTGGGTTTCCTACGGCCATGCAGACACACTGGACGCCCTCCCGCACCACTGTGCACTTGGACTCCTCCAGCAACATGGGGCCGTCTGCACCAGAGGATCATGACCGGGATGTTACACAACTACATCCACACAATGATATCACAACATGGTGACTTCCTCGCTCCAGGGACACATGGCGAAGGAGGAGCCACTCATCCAGCATGAGAGGGAATACCAGGACACCAGGACACTTTAAAACACTCTGAGCCCTATACCTAACCCCTGACTCCAACACCTAAACTTAACCCCAACCTCTCATCCTAACCCCTTGCCCCTAATCCTGAATCCTAACCTAACCCCTGACCCCAATCCTAACCCCTTAACACTTTCCTTTTTGCTACCGGCCTATATGCTACTATACACATTACACACATCACTGCACTATGTGTTTCCTTTGTGCTGGGGTTTTTGCAGTGCATGGTGGTGTGTACAGAAGAGAGGGGGTTTGGCAAGAAGGGGTATTGCAATGTGGGGTATAGCAGGGTGGAGGTATAGTAGGGAGGGTTATAGCAAGGTGGGGGTATAGTAGGGAGGGTTATAGCAAGGTGGGAGTATAGTAGGGAGGGTTATAGCAAGGTGGGAGTATTGCAGGGTAGTGTATAGCAGGGTGGAGGAACAGTAAGGAGGGGTATAGCAAGGTGGGGGTATTGCAGGGTGGGGGTATAGCAAGGTGGGGGTATTGCAGGGTGGAGGTATTGTAAGGTGGGGGTATTGCAGGGTGGGGCTATAGCAGACTCACACTCCACGGTAACATTCAGGGAGCTGCTGGCCCTGCCGTGTTCGTTCTCAGCCAGGCAGCGGTACTGGCCGGCACCCTGGGGCGTCACCTCGCTGATCTCCAGCACCGAGAGCTCGTCGGCGGTGATGGTGCCCACCAGCTCCCCGTCCTTCAGCCAGGTGAGCGTGGGGGCGGGGCTCCCCTGGGTGCTGCAGTGGAGCAGCAGCGTGGAACCTTCCAGAACCGTCAGGGAGCTGTTGACCACGGGCTCCCGTGGAGGGACTGCATGACACGGGTGACAGAACATAAATGTCAGGGTTAGCACTCAAAAGAGTTGGACGCTTTTCGTTGTGTTTGGACACTAAACCCTAACACTAAAGGCCCTAGTTTTCTTAAAGATACAATAGGCAAGATTTGCAAGATTGCAGATTGAAAGCTTGCTCCAGTCATCTTAATTCAGAAAGAATTACACTTGTCTACAGAGCCTCACAAATCAGACTTTAAATTCATATCTTAAGACTGATGGCAGACAAGCTCAAATCTGGGTGAAAGAGGAGTTTTCACTTGATTGGCTGTCCGGCCAATCAGAACAGCATGCAAGAACAATGCATTATGCTTAGCTATAATGACTTAACACATAATACCAAGCTATGTAATAAGCATGTGCAACAAATAATTAGATCTAAGATATATAATTGTATAAATATACAAGCTTGGACTTAAATTGGAAGTGGGCCAGTCAATCTTTTAAACGCCAGGGCCGAATATTTGTTCCTGTCCCTTATTGCCCTTATGTTTTATTATTCCTGTCCAAACATGGTGGAAGGCAAACAATGGGCCCCTCACTCTGTAGATGATTTTATTTTATTTAAGAGAGAGCTCCGAATGCCGCAGTACCTGTGCCCTACCAGAGGAGGCGCTGTGGTTTGATCTAGAGGCCGTCGGCAGTGTGTTCTGAGACTTACACTTGATGGAGAGGTACAGCGAGGCATTCATGGCGCCGTAGCCGTTGTCGCCCACGCAGGTGTACAGCCCCTCCTGGGCCGGGCTCATGTCGTCCAGGGACAGTGAGACGTTGGGGGCCGTGTCCCACAGCAGCTCCTGGTCTCCAAACATCCAGGAGATCCTGGCTGCAGGGTTGCTGTCCACCTCGCAGTGCAGCGTCACGGAGCTCCCCTCCATCACCTCCGACGACACGTTCACCCACACCGAGCGCGGGCCGTCTGGTGGGAAACACATCGACACACTGTAGGAACTCTCAAACCCCCTGACTCTTAATCCTGACACCTTACACAAAACATTAACCCCAACCCCGAACCTAAACCCCTAACACTCAACCCCTAACAAGAACTAACCTATCCTAAAGCCTAACCCCACGACCTCTTCCTCTTCCCAATGTTATTCTACAAGAATGTAATCCTACAGGTCAGGCTTTCCTCAAAAGCAATTCAGACACATAGGGGGGTTTCTTGCTCAAGGATGCCTACGGACATTGGGGTTTGAACGAAGAACCTTTCGTCTGACCCCTAGAATCTCTACGGTTAGGGTTAGGGGTTAGGGTTTGTTGGAGGCTTACACTTGACATCCAGGGAGATGAGCCGCTCGTAGACCAGCGTGGTGTTTGGGTAGAAGACTCTGCAGCCCAGCAGCTGCCCGTTGTGCATGGGTCTGGGGGTGAAGCTCAGCGTGTTTGACAGGACGGCCGTGTTGCTCTCCTCTGCGTACTCGGAGGTGAACTCCGGGTCGGGGAGATAGTCGGTGAACAGCCATTGGATCTCAGGGGTCATCTCCGGGCAGTTGTCCGGCGCGTAGCAGGTCAGCTCCAGGTTCTCGTCGCTCAAGATCTCCTCCGGTACGTCGATGTTGGGCTGTTCTGTAGGACAGAGAGAGGGTAGGACAGAGATGTAGGATAGAGAGAGGGTAGGACAGAGATGTAGGGAGAGAGAGAGGGTATGACAGAGATGTAGGAGAGAGAGAGGGTATGACAGAGATGTAGGAGAGAGAGAGGGTGGGACAGAGATGGAGGCAAGAGAGAGGGTAGGACAGAGAGAGTGTAGGACAGAGATGTAGACCAGAGAGAGGGTAGGACAGAGATGTAGACCAGAGATGTAAGACAGAGAGAGGGCAGGACAGTGATGTAGACCAGAGAGGGTAGGACAGAGATGTAAAACAGAGAGAGGGTAAGACAGAGAGACGGTAGGACAGAGATGTAGGACAGAGAGAGGGTAGGACAGAGATGTAGGACAGAGAGAGTGTAGGACAGAGAGAGGGTAGGACAGAGAGAGGGTAGGACAGAGATGTAGGCCAGAGAGAGTGTAGGACAGAGAGGGTGGGAAAGAGAGGGTTGGACAGAGAGAGTGCAGGACAGAGAGATTCATTTAGCATGTTCTTCTACTGTGAGCGTTGTTAAGGCCAAATCACACTTCTGTATCCTGCACATGCGAAGATCCACGTCACTACTCAGAGACCATACATGCAAAAAGTGCAGTCCTTCCAGAGCTTAGCAACGCATCGCTCATCAAAACACTGTTTATTCGGTTGGTTGCAACACACCAACCACTTTTCAGCAGTGCATTTGAATGGTTTTGCAACATCTTTTTCGCAAGGATATATCGCTGCATTGTTCATCGCCATCGGTTCATGTACATAGAGTGGGCAGAAACGCTCAACTGTCCTCTTGTGTATACATTTACGTAACATTGACGTATATTGCGGGTATTCGCAGTGTGGGGTACGCAGAAGTGTGAATTCAACTTTAGCTGTCCTAGCTAACTTAGCTCGTAGCCACCACTTGCTCACCGAGTACTTTGAGTTCGGAGAAGTCGGGGTACGTGTAAATATTGGCACCGCCCAGGTCTGCGCGGAAGTAATATTTCCCAGAATGCTCTGTGCCCACGTTGTTGATGAGCAGAGTGCAGTTCCTCTGGTTGAGGTCTCCCAGCAGCTTGGTGCGACCCTTGTAGCTCTCGTGCACCACGTCTGTGCGTGACTTGAAGACAACGGGCGGGAACAGCTGAGGGTAGGGCTGGCCGAAATACCAGATACTGTGCACGCCGTGATGCGTGCGGGCGCCGTTGGGGAACATGAAGGTACACGGGATGACCACACAGGAGTTGGTCATGGCCGAGATGTCCCGCGGCAACCAGACCTTCCAGAGGGCATGGGCGTCTGGTGGGAGAGGAACAGAACGCTCATTACATCATGTGGTTCAGATCAACGCTCAGGATGACCTCGAGGTGAACGTTGACCTCCTTACCTTGGACAGCCAGCAGGAGCGGCAGAAGAAGAACCAAGCTCCACATGGCGACTGGTCCTGCTTCACCTGGAACACACACCACTGTCACACACACACACACACACACACACACACACAGCTGTGAGATCTTAATTCATGAACTGTAAGTGTGGTTTTTTTTTTCAGTAGCTGAGCATCATCTTTAAGACCAGTTAGAAAGCAATTTCTTTTACAATTTATATGAATAATGGAATCATTTGTTAATTCAGATCATTCCTCTAATGAAGACATGGTGGTCTGGTTACCTGTAGGAACAAACTCTGTAATGCAGCTCCTCAGCAACTCCACCAGATAGCAATAAATCTCACCCAGACACGCGAGCAGTTTGCCTTATCCACTCCTGGAGACAGACAGACAGGCAGACGGACAGTTTATTTCAGTAAGAAGAAGAGATTAGAATGTCACCATAGTTGGTAACATTCGAATGGAATTTTCCCATAGTGTGTAACATTCCAATGGAATTTGCTATTGTCGGTAACATTCCAATTCCATTGTAAAAATACTATTGCCGATCAGATACCGAAGGATCAAATCGTGTTCCTCCAATATTTCCCTCCATCCCCTGTCTGTCAACCACAGGAGGAGGCGGCCTACCTCTGGTTGTGAAGGAGTGACATTACCACAGCAGTACTACCACCACTACTACCACAGCAGCAGTACTACCACCACTACTACTACTACAAGTGGTGAGCGTTCTGTGTGGAGACGTTGTCAACGTGTCGTCACCATGCGCTCACCCTCTAGTTGAGGAGGGGGGTTGCGTCTGGGCGCGGGGGGGCGTAGGGTGTGGCGGGT
>JAOPJO010000008.1:20033751-20046247 GCA_027123675.1 Molva macrophthalma | reverse complement strand
CACACACACACACACACACACACACACACACACACACACACACACACACACACACACACACACACACACACATTCTTACTCATCGGAGTAAAGATATTAAACTCTGGTAACTTTGTCAGAACAGCTACCATAGCAACCAGGCTGGTGTTTAAATGTACTGATTCAAAATGAGACGATAACAACACAATCCTTCATATTCATACACACACAAAAACTTCTGAATCACCACTACTACTAATACTACTAATACTAATAGTAATACTAAAATTGTTAATACTAATATGCTTCAACAGACTCACCACTAAATAATATAAGACCAGGTAAGGGTTAAAACCATATTATTTCCCAATGTCCTGTCTGGGATTATTAATTATATCATAGAATATTATTAACTAGTTTTAACTAACACCAACTACTAATAGTAATAACTAATATCAACTATAACACCATACTACTACTTCTAATAACAAAAACTACTATTAACTATAATGCAAACTACTTATAACAGAATAACTTAACTTAATAACAGAATAACTGCACTAATAATAATAAACCCTCACCTGTCTTATGGAAGCTCGATCAGCCAGTCTCTATCTCTCTCTGTATGTGTGTCAACCCGGTGTCTCTCTCTCACTCTCTCTCTCTCTCGCTCTCTCTCTCTCTCTGAGTGCCAGTGTCGCCACCTCGCCAGCTCCCTCGCTACAGGCGGTACCAAGCCCCGAACACGCTGCATCACACCCCACCCTCCCTTCCTCCATCCCCGCGCCCCAGTGAAGCAGCATTGTTCAGGAGACGCATGCTGATGCTCTGCCATTCATAAACACCCTTACCCTCACCCCCACCCCATGGAGACAATGACCCCCAGTGTTTACACCTTCCTGATGGAGCGTCCAGCTAGCCTGGTCTAGCCTACTCCAGCTTGGTCTCCAAGTTAGCCTATGGCTAGCCTGGGCTCCCAGCTAGCCTATAGATAGCAGAGTCTAGCAGTTAGCTAGCCTCTACCTAGCCTGGTCCCCCAGCTATCCTGTAGCTAGCCTTGGTTCTAGCTATACTGTAGCTAACCTTGGTTCCAGCTAGACTGTAGCTAGCCTGGGTCCCAGCTAGCCTGTAGCTAGCCTGCTCTTATTGCTAGCCTGCGACCTGCTGGATCCCTACCAGCCTGGCATTAGAAGTGGTGACTCCACTGAGACCGCCTTACTGAGCACTATGGAAGCCCTATGGTCACCAAGAGAAGCCGGCCAGTCATCAGTTCTCATCCGGCTTGACCTGTTGGCAGCCTTCGACAGCATGAACCACCAGATCCCCCTGCCCACTCACTCTGACCTACCTCTCTGGTTCTACAGGGTAGTTTGAGTCCTACCTCTGGTCTTGCAGGTGAATAGAATCCTACCTCTCTGGTAGTTCCTATAAGTGGTTAGAGTCCTACCTCTCTGTCCTTTTGGTTGTTAGAGTCCTTACTCTCTCTCCTATAGGTTGTTAGAGTCCTACCTCTCTGTCCTATAGGTGGTTAGAGCTGTACCTCTCTGTCCTATAGGTGGTTAGAGTCCTTCCTCTCTGTCCTATAGGTGGTTAGTCCCCTTCCTATCTGTCCTATAGGTGGTTAGAGTCCTACCTCTCTGTCCTATAGGTGGTTAGAGCCGTACCTCTCTGTCCTACAGGTGGTTAGAGTCCTACGTCGCTGTCCTATAGGTGGTTTGTTCCTATGTCTCTGGCCCTATAGGTGGTAAGAGTCCTCCCTCTCTGTCCTATATGTAATTGGTCCTACCTCTCTGTCCATGTCCATTTCCCCTTAGACATCTGGGATCTGGATGAAGGCACACTACCTTTGGCTGAACCTGGCCAAGACTATGCTTCTCCTCCATCTGATTCGTCAACATTTCTACCAACCAAGTCTGCTAGAAGATCAAATGGGTTCTTACCAAACTCTCAGCCCAGCTCCTGGTCTAAGCTCTGGTCATCTCACTGCTGGACTCCTGACAAACGATACTGGCTGGGCTACCAGCGGACTGCTAACCCTAACCCTGGACTACTGCCTGGCTGGGCTCCCAGACTGCTGCTAACCCTAACCCTGGACTACTGCCTACTAACTGGGCTACCAGCATGCTGCTAACCCTAACCCCGGACTACTGCCACGTTCTAGTGGCTGGGCTACCAGCTTGATGCTAACCCTAACCCCGGACTACTGCCATGTTCTACTGGATGGGCTACCAGCTTGATGCTAACCCTAACCATGGACTACTGCCACGTACTACTGGCTGTAGTGGCTACTGGCGCTCTACTGGTTTAGCAGCCTACTGCTGCTAAACCTCATCACTTGATTCAGAATGCAGCTGCACAACTGGTATTCTACCAACATAAGCGAGCACATGACTGACCATGCTGCAGATCACTTAATTGGCTCCCTGCAGCAGCCCGCAAATTCTAGTCCTTGATGCTGGTGTTCAGGGTGGTCTCTGCATCTGCACCCACATTGCATTCTTTCAACCGTCCCAATGACACTACTACCACTGTAGGTTAGATTAAGGTCAGATTTAATTATTTGAGTGTAGCTATAGTGATTGAAATGCGCTGTCAGAATAGCTGTTTGGAGTTGACTACGCCGGCCTCTGTATGAGCCAATTTAGAGTTTAGACCGCTCCCAGCTCATTCAAACCAATCAGGGCATCTCGTCCCTGATTGGTTCGTGGAGTCCATCTCTACTGTCAATCACAAGTGCGTGAAATGTAACACTTCTCCTGTAGCTGTAGCTGTGTAGCTAGCCTGGTCCTGTAGCCATGTAGCTAGCCTACTCCTGTAGCTGTAGCGTGTAGCTAACCTAATCCTGAAGCTGTAGCCGTGTAGCTAACCTAATCCTGAAGCTGTAGCCGTGTAGCTAACCTAATCCTGAAGCTGTAGCCGTGTAGCTAGCCTGGTCCTGTAGCTGTAGCCGTGTAGCCAGCCTGGTCCTGTAGCTGTAGCCGTGTAGCTAGCCAGGTCCTGTAACTGTAGCTGTGTTGCTACCCTGGTCCTGTATCCATGTAGCTAACATGGTCCTGTAACTGTAGCCCTGTAGCTAGCCTGGTCCTATAACTGTAGCCATGTAGCTAGCCTGGTCCTGTAGCTGTAGCCATGTAGCTAGCCTGGTCCTGTAGCTGTAGCCGTATAGCTAGCCTGGTCCTGTAGCTGTAGCCCTGTAGTTCTAGCCATGTAACTAGCCTGTCCCCCTGCCCTTTCCTTTGAGTTCATCAAAGTGGGCTTAACACCAGGTTATCACCATCAGCGATCAGCACTAGAAATTATATTATACTATTATACTATAATACTACAGACAACTAACTAATATTATACACACATGCACAAAAACGAACACACACACACACACACACACACACACACACAGCAGTCATTGTCTAAAAGAGGGTGACACGGCAGCACACTGCTCCATAGCAGACTGTGAATACAACTCTCTCTCTATCACTCAATGTCTCTCTATCACTCTCTCTCTCTCCATCACTCTCTCTATCACTCTCGCTCTCTCCATCACTCTCTCTCTGTCACTCTGTCTCTCTATCACTCTCTCTCTGTCACTCTGTCTCTATAACTCTCTCTCTGTCACTCTGTCTCTCTATCACTCTCTCCATCCCTCTACTGCTCTCTAGAGCAGCAGGTTGTCTGGCAACCGGAAGGTTGTTGGTTCGATCCCCAGCTCCTCCTAGCTTAGTTTCCTAACCCTAACTGCTCCCGACGAGCAGGCGGATGTATGAATGTGTGTATGAATGGGTGAATGTGAGGCACGAATTGTGAAGCACTTTGAGGGCCCACAGGTTAGAAAAGCGCAATATAAATGCAGTCCATTTACTCTCTCCATCACTCACACTCTAAATTGCTGTCTTTATCACTCTCTCTCCATCACTCACTCACTCTGCCTCTCTATATCTCTCTCTCTCTAACACTATCACTTGCTCTGTCTCTCTATTTCCATCTCTCTCTCCACTGCCGTTAGCCAACTTAACTTCCTGTGGTACACACACACACACACACACACACTCACGTCTGCAGGGGGGGCCGTTTGATGATTTTTTTCCCGCTCATCAATTATAGCAAGAGAAAAAAATTTTTTTAAATTATAACAACCTCCAGGCAACCTTTCACCACAAGAACACAACAAAAACATGATGTATGTAGGTATATGACCATCCCATGGTTCGATCAAATCCCAAAGCCTAATTTCTACTTCCGTGAATGTGTGAGAGTAGAATGCCTTCTAATTCCACAGCAAAGCGGCTGCTGACGCCAGCACCCTACCGGTAGACATATGGTGACAGGCGCTGCCAACCACACACCCAGCTGGTTACCCAGAGATCTGACTATTATTATTACTAGAATAAATCACTCAACACATTTACACACACAATGGGGGTTCACCTCATCTATCTCAAAGTAGAGATATGCAAAAGTCGAGATATGTAAAGCTATGTATCTAAAAGTCGGGATATTTAAAGGTAGATTTCTAAAAGCAGCAATATATTAAGGTACATTTTTAAAAGGACCACAGAAGTTTGTCAGAAAACAAAAATGTGTAAAGGGTATCGGCACATTTACAAACTTTCGATAAGCATGAATGACTACTGTATACCATTTCTAAGTAGGTACCAAGTACTAAGCTGGTAGTTCTAGTAGTTGAGGTGGAAAATAAGCACTAAACTGGTAGAAGTACTGGTATTTGAGGTGGTAAACAATCATTAATCTGGTAGTAGTGCTACTTCAGGTGGTAAATAAGCACTAACCTGGTAGTAGTGCTAGTAGTTGAGGTGTTAAATAATCACTTACCCGGTAATAGTTCTAGTAGTTGAGGTGGTAAATAAGCACTAACCTGGTAGTAGTACTAGTTGAGGTAGTGCACATGGATCAGCCGGTTTCAGATGTGAGCTTCATCGATGACAACCCTCTTCTTCATCTGCTGTCCCTCTATTTATCTATACATCCCTCCATCCCACTCTGTCCCTCTCTCTGTCTGTCCCTCCCCCGCCCTGTCTCTCTAGCACTCTGTCCCTCCCCCTCCCCCTCCTGCTCTTTATCACACTCTCTCGCTCTGTCTTCATCCCTCCTCGTTTCCATCTCCCTGAGTCAGACATTGAGCCCTCCTCTTTCCCACCTTCTCTCACTCCTTTCGCTCAATCTCTCCTCCTCTCGCTCTATCTCTCCTAGTCTCTGAGTAAGACAGATTTCTCTGGAAGAAAGTCAGCAAGAGGTGGAAGACTTGGTTAGACAGATATAAGACTTTCCGTTCTCCAGTATTTGTCTTGGGATTCTGACCGAGGCAGTGGGGCGTTTTGTCTGTGTATAATATAGAAACTATATTTGATATAAATATATTGTAGAATATAACACAGGACATAAGAACAACCATGTCATAATACATTAGTAAGACCAGGCATTAGTTAGTTAAAAAGAAACAAATGTTTCCTTGAAAAAAGTTTTTCTTTGAAAACTGATACAGTATCATCAAACACACAGTATAAGTAGTGGTAGTAGTAGTAGACTAGTAGTCGTAGTTCTGTAGTGATGTAGAATTGCAGCGGTTGTGTTATTTCTGAACGCTCAGAATAGTGTATGTCCGCGTTGGCGCCATCTAGTGTTCTAAAATCGCAACAAATGAAATCGCCTTACTTTAATGTTTATAAAAGATTTATTGAAAAATGTACATCTCATTTACTCGTACATTAAATGTATATAACATACATCAGACTGTACAACCAAATGAAGCCATAACAAACGTCATAAAAACAAACTATACTTAAAAGATATCTGCATTATGATTACAAAAATTTGAAAGCTCTGGTGAAAAATCCCACACATACATCATTATCTAATTAAAACAATTCTTTACAAAATATTAAAAAAAACATATCTAATATAAAATCGATTATAATTAATGATCTTGGCTTTCTACAGAATGCTAAGAATTAAGTAACATGACTAACGTAACACGGCCAGGGACATTAAGGACAGCCACATAACGTTCACCTAACAGCTAAACATGAGTCTGGAGTTTTAAGGCACTGGCGGCAGCCGTCAGGAGATGAAAACACGTGATATTTACAGGAAGAATGAGTATGTTGTCGTCTACACCACCAGACTCTCTCTGCTCACAGCTCCATTCTGTGGGACAAACAAGAATAAATAATTGCTTAATATACCAATAAGACCAATAATATTACACACAAATACAACAGTATTTGTATGTAATACAAGTTACACCGAACACCAGCTAGCAGGGATTAGTCTAACTGCAGTTATGTTGGTCAGACCTGAAGAGATCATAACATTTATGATGATTGACCGCATAACATGTTATGATGGTGAGGTCATCATAACATGTTATATGTTAACGTCCTCCTCCCCCTGCTGCTCCTCCTCCTCTTCTAGGCACTGCTCCTCCTTCTCCCCCTCCTCCTGCTCTCCCTCCTCCCCCTGCTCCTCCTCCTCCCCCTGCTCTCCCTCCTCCCCCTGCTCCTGCTCTCCCTCCTTCCCCTGCTCCTCCTCTCTCTCCTCCCCCTCACCTTCCGCAGATTGCTCTTCTTGGAGCTCAGGCTTTCCTCATCGCTGTAGGGAGGTGGATGGGGGAAGTCGTCACGGCGATCGGGGTAGGCCGAAGGGGGGGAGAGCGGGAGGGGTGGAGGGGGCCGGGCGTCATCGAGGCGCTCGCGGCTCCGCCCCCTCTGCTGCTCCCCGAGGCGCTTCCTCTCCATGGCCTCCCGCAGGATGCCGTCATCGTAGCCCCGCGCCCCGCCGCTGCGCTCCAGGGCCATCAGGTCGTCACGGCTACGGCTGCGACGCCCCTGTAGACCTTGGCCGACGTCGGAGAACCCGCCCCTCCCTCGCCCGTCCGGGGAGTAGTCACGGCGACGGCGACCGTCGTCACGGTCATGACCACGCCCACTGCTGCTCCACCCATCATCCGACCTGGAGAGAGAAAGACAGAGAGAGGGAGACAGGGAGAGAGACGGAGGGAGGGGGAGAGAGAGAGAGACGGAGAGATAGACGGAGACAGAGAGAGACATAGACTGTAAACATCAGAATGAACCAATCTGTTTTAAGGATAAACCAGATGCTGTAGTTTCATGTCTAAGCTCCTGCCATGTCTAATCTCAGATCCAGCAGTCCTATGTTATAGCAGAACTTCTGGGGGGGGGGGGGAAGGCGCAGAGCCTGGCCCTGAAACCAAAAACTAAAAGGGGCGGAGTTACGCCTTGTTCCCTGTTTAGTTACGGTGATATTCTAACAAAGACAAACTCATTCACGCTGGCTGATGAAGCTTTCACAGAGGGATTTCAATAAGTGTATGTCTACAGTGGCCAGTCTACAAAGTGTTGATTTGTAACCATTAGACACTTTTTTACAGATTACTACTGCTGACCAGGTTTGTGTCCGCTGTTATTAGCCAATTACCTGCTTATAGATCCCCACTTCCAGCAATATTATTGGTTTAATATTTAAAGTCTGATTTGTGAGACTACAATATGCCATACATGAGAAAATATCGAAAAAATCGTCTGTCCCTCCATCAACCCCACCCTTACCCTCTGTTTCCTCTGTATCCGTCGTCACGGTGACGTGGGTAGTTGTCGCGGGGATGGCGGCGGTCGAGGGCATCCAGGTTGTCCATCGACTGGGCGCGCCCCCTCGTTTCCAAGTAGCCCCGCCCTCCCCCGCGGCCCCCTTCTCCCCGCCGCTGGGCATGCTGGGATACGCTGCTGATGGTGCTCATGGCCTCGTCCTGGTCGTACACCGTGGCCAGCGGGGGGGGCTGAGAGCGACCCCCGCGACCCCTGGGGTCCAGGTCATCGTGCAGGGAGCTGACCTCACTCATACCATCCACTGAGAGAGAGAGACAGAGACAGAGACAGAGAGAGAGAGAGAGAGAGAGAGAAAGCATTTTATTGTTGATATTCACTAACAGTTGTTACCTAGAAACCAGTGGCCATATTTCTCATCACATCTGCATGGGGGTGGATTGGGGGGACTAACTGCGGTTGTTGTTCTTGGGTCGAGTTGGATCCATGTTGGCCAGCTCTCTCTCCATGTAGTAGATCGCCCGTGTAGCATTCCCATCCGGATCCACCTGGATACGGTATCCACTGCGCGCTGAGACACACACACACACACAATTTCATTTCATCATGGAAATTATTTTATTTACTGATTGCTGATATTTACTGATACTTGGAAATGATTCCCTGCCGTATGTGTAATAATTGTTTTATTATGCAAATTAACTGCCCCATCCAACGAAGGCAGATGTTATCTTCTTTGAATGTAGCCAATGAAGCATGCTACGAGTTACAGTTGATAATAGAGCAATGTAATAACGCCAGTTAAACGCCAGTGAAGGCATGTGTCAGAACTACGCAACACAGCTGTATATCAGAAGTAAATATATAAAAAAATACCTACACTGAATAATTGTTGGTCTATATTGTGGTATTGAAGTAGTTTAACTATAGCTCACCAAATTTGGACCTAAGAGAGACAATTCTGTGGGATATTTATAACAGCTGGTAAACTTAGTTTTAAAGCAGCTGGTAAACTTAGTTTTAAAGCAGCTGGGAAACACCATTTTTAAGCAGCTAGAAAACATTGTTTCAAAGCAACTGGAACGTGAATGTAGGACTGAATGTAGTTTTAAAGCAGCTGGTGAACTGCGGGAACTTACTGTGGTCTGCTCCGCTGTCCTGGTCATGAAGGAGGGGGACCTGAGATCCCTGGCCCACTACAAACACACAAACATAAACACACAAACATAAGCACACACACGTTAGAAGTGACCAACAAGTCCTCACATGCTGTGATTAAACAGACAGTGGAAGAACAGGTTCAGCTCTGACACACTGTCAGCTTTCCTCCTCGGGCCCACCACGGAGCACCAACTCACCTGAGCTGGCTCCATCGTACTCGCGGCCGTAGCCGTTGTGCTGCTGGGGGTGCATGTTTGGCATGGGCAACATGGGCATGCTGGGCTGTCCCCCCATAGTGTAGGCCGGCTGGGCGTACATACTAGGAGCGTAGAGTGTTGGGGCGTACTGACTGGGGATCCCCTTCTTCACAGCCTTCCCAGCCTCGTACACTGGGAACACATTAAATATCACAGCATGAAGACCACATCCAACACTAGAGCATGAAGACCACATCCAACACAAGAACATGAAGACCACATCCTACATTTGAGCATGGAGACCACATCCGACACTAGAACATGTAGACCACATCCAACACCAGAGCATGTAGACCACATCCAACACTAGAGTATGAAGACCACATCTAACACTACGGCATGAAGACCACATCCTTCGATAGAGAATGAAAACCACATCCAACACAAGAACATGAAGACCACATCCTACATTTGAGCATGGAGACCACATCCAACACTAGAGCATGAGACCACATCCAACACCAGAGCATGAAGACCACATCCAACACAAGAACATGAAGACCACATCCTACATTTGAGCATGGAGACCACATCCGACACTAGAACATGTAGACCACATCCAACAACAGAGCATGTAGACCACATCCAACACCAGAGCATGAAGATGGTACAACCAATGCCTTCATACCAGAAGTACCAGGCACAAGAACTACCTTCCATACCAGTAGTACTATATGTGGAGATGTGTGTCGGTGTGTGAAGTACTCACATGCGCGGGGGCAGCAGCAGCGATCAGGGCAGCAGGGGCAGCTGATGTAGCAGCAGCAGGTGTGTGGGCAACACTGACACCAGCAGATCCCCACAAGTAGAATCAGCAGGAGGAAACCAAACACCACCAGCACCACCAGCAGCCAGTCTGGAACACAGCAACACCTCCATTACCTCCATACCCTCACACACTGCACCGATATGCATATGTTGATGTATAGTTTCCGATATTTTCAATTGCCTTGCTGTACTTTAACATTTCATATATTACTATTTGCGTTCATTTAAATAGTTTAGTTTTGCTGTGGTCTTTAGAAAAAAGAATGATTCATGTTAGAGGTGGAATAGAAAGAACCACAGAGAAGGTTTTTGAATGGGGAGTGTTGGGGAAAGTCACAATATACTTGGGAATGTCAACCAGCCAACAGCCCACAGTTGTATCCAATCTTCTGTGATAGATTGTCCTCATTTTCTCCTTATTAGTGTTATTAGTAGCCCACTGGAAGCTTATACCTTCATTTGACCATTGCTAACGGTAAAGCTAGGCTACTAATTCCACATGTTGACACCAGTGCCTTAGCAGTTAGGCTCCAGGGGAGGAAACTGGACTAACAGGTTTAGCTCCTGCTAACATAAATTAGCTCTGCAACAGTCATTACTCTGCTTTTAGCAGCTGAGCTAATTCTTCTGTTTGTCCGCAGAGCAAAGCAGAAACGAGTTTGTTGAAAGGCCCTTTGTTAGCATTGTTTCTTAGTATCCTCAAAGACAGGAACTGAACAGAAAGATGAAACACAAACTGAGCATGGTTTCATGCATGAAACCTTGAGGCTGAGCCTCAAAAGTGAAGTAGGGGGGTCCAGGCGATCCTCCCCTGAGAAAATAAATACATTATTGTTACCTGAACCCCCATTTTAACACATTTTGAGAGGATTAAAATCACTGAACGATTCAACAAGTTTGCAGCTTAGTTGATGAACCAGTCAATTATTATTATTTCCGCCATACAATAACCTAACATCTTTTTCAGACTTGTGAACTCTCATATCCTCTTTCTTTCTCCTCTCTCCTTCCGTTCTTCCCACACACAAACCAAGTTTATTGTCATTGCACAACAACGAAAGGTGATCTCTCATATAACCCATCACTAGCATCCCTAAGATCATTTAACCCATCACTAGCAACACTAGGACCATTTAACCAATCACTAACAACACTAAGAGCATTTAAACATCCCTAGCAACGCAAGGAGCAGTGTTAGTACATTATATAACATTGACACAGAGCAATTAAAATGGGTAGCAGTCCAAATTCACAATATTGGAGAGTTGTCTTTGCCCGCCCACTTCTCATCAGACTCAACTTTTGTCATTACACTGAATTAGTACCTCTCCACAACTCAATTGCTCGTTTTGTTGATTTTGTCCTTGTAAAGCCCCTTATGGTCATTGTGTGTGGCTCTGTACTAACCATAGACTGTAGGTAGGCTATAGTCTACTAATAGCCTAACCTACACGCAATAGTCGACGGTAAAAGACTTTCATGGGGTGACGCTACCCGTTCCGTCAGGAGGATAATGCGCCGGTTAAAGCCGTTGCGACCATAACTTTCTATTCTGAATGAAGACGCTGTCTGCTGCTCTCGTAGCTCTGCTGCCTGTGTGCGCATCCATACTTGGGGAGTTCCTACAGCTGAGCGTAGCGCTAATAAACCGATTGTATAAAAATGATTCTGGGCTCAAGCCCCGGAAGCCCGGCTCTATCTATGCCGATGGTTTCACTTTCCACATTTATCACACCAAGCTAACCAGCATACACCTGTCTAAAAGTTAAGCACCAAGCTGACCAACATACAACTTGCAAACTGGTAAGCACCTACCTAAAAACATACACCTGGCTAAGGACATACACATAGCTAAGTGACATACACCCCGCTAAATGCTTAGCACCTAGCTAACTATTAAGCACCAAGTTAAGCATTTATTACTTAGCTAACCATTTAGCCCCTAGCTCTGTTTAGCAATAGCTTAATGTTTAGCACATTGCTTACCTCCATACACATGGATAACTGTTGAACACCTGGATAGCAGGTAGTGTGTTTTAATTAAAGACCTTTCACAATCCTAGCGACAACCTTCACTGGACCAAAAACGAGGCAAGAACTACCTGACATACCAGTAATACTACATGTATTAAACCAGCACTTGTACTACATGTACTACACCAAAAACAACACTAGTAATACCTTCAACAGCAGGCGAATACTACATAATACTTCAAAAACATAGCTGGTAACACCTTCTATAGCAGTAATTCTAGATGTACTAGACCAGCAATACTACAAAACAGAGCCCGTACTACCTTCCACAGCAGTAATACTAAAAGAAAGAACTAGTACTACCTTTCATAACAGTAATACTACAAACAGAGCTAGTACTACCTTCCATGACCAGTAAGTCAATGCCAGGCAGGAGGTCGGTAGTGTTTGACTTTCTCTCTGTGAAAGAAGATAAAGTCACAATTACTTTTAAATGACCTCCAACCCCCCTTATCTCTGTTGCCTCTTTAGCTGATACCAAACTCTCTCTCTGCTGGGATTTCCATCTACTGATCCATGCTAGTGCGCAAGATACTTGCATTGCATTTACTTGACTTAGTAAATACATTTCATCACTTCTATGATATTAAACTAGTTCATCAGTACTCTCTCTCTGAAGTGCCAAGTGGTCCAGTACCATCAGTATCTATCTGTGTGTGTGTGTGTGTGTGTGTGTGTGTGTGTGTGTGTGTGTGTGTGTGTGTGTGTGTGTGTGTGTGT
>JAOPJO010000008.1:19924228-19936428 GCA_027123675.1 Molva macrophthalma | reverse complement strand
GTGTGTGTGTGTGTGTGTGTGTGTGTGTGTGTGTGTGTGTGTGTGTGTGTGTGTGTGTGTGTGTGTGTGTGTTTTACATTGATCAGGTCCTGGTTATACTGCAGAACGGTAGAGAGGGTGTGCAGGTCCCCCTCTCTCTCTCTCCCCACCCTCCTCATCTCCTCCAGCTCTCTCTCCATCCTCCATCCAGCCCGGCAGTCAGAGCGCAGGGCAGCCAGCCACACCTGCATAGAACACGTCACGACGTCATCGTCATCAGTCTTAGTATGAGAGGCAGAGAGTGTGTGTGAGAGAGACTGAAGGAGGGAGGGGGCAAAGAGTTTCCAGGAGAGTTAAGCTGGGTTCAATTGAGACGAGGTTAGATACCCACGCCACCATTTTCCTACGGAGAAAGCACCACAGCTGATTCAGCCGATCCATAAAATGCGTACTCGGCTGTGTAGCTCCATTTCAAAACAAACAATATTATTATTATATACAAGATAAGTTGCATATTTGTAATGCCAGTTTTAATTTGCCAGAACGTCTCATAACGAATGCCGGTACAGTCAGCTTGCATAAAATGTAACTGGTATAAGCTTGCAAACCGCCCCAGTAAAAGCGGAAACCACCTAATCCTATGTACCTCCCCACCTGCTCCACCACTTACTGCTACTTCTCAAAGCTATGGAGGACCTGGTACACTTCAAATTAAATTCCTGTTTGCATGGGCTGTTGAGCTGCTGTCCAATACAGCGAACACAGGGCACGATATAGTCACTGCAATGTGTGGGCTCTTGTTTAATGTCATGAGTCACAGTGAGTTTGACTAGTTCTTCCGACTACCCTGCGCACACTGCAGTGATAAAAGCACAATGCGGCGCTTCGATTTGGTCGCTAACCTGCCATTTCGTCTGTGCAAACAGTAAGCCAGTTTCGATTAAATTATATCCAGGCCTTTAGTGAACAAGCATTAGGAAAAGAGTATCTGAGGGGACACACCTGTTCTGAGCTGATGATCCCTGGGTTCTGTGGGGGTTCCGAGTCCTGGGGAGGTCCCGGTGGGGCAGGCTGGGTCTCGATCAGGACCTCGTCTAGCCGCCCTCCCAGCTGCCCGAGGGCCTGCTGCAGCCGCCCTGCAGACCCCTGACAGGAAAGACACTGTTAGAACCAGTAATAGGGAACAGGAAAAGGAAGGAGGAATGCGGAAGAGAAAAAAGAACACTCAAGGTAGAGGAGGACTCACCTGGAGATGGAACGGCAGGAAGTCATCAGTCAGATCCAGGGGAACATCTATCGTCTCCTTGTCCTTCTTCTCTCCATTCTCTCCGTTCTGTCCGTTCTCCTCAAAGCTCAGCTCACGGTTCACTTTGTATGTCTCCACCAGCGCTCTCTTCTGATTGGAAAAGCGGCCTTCACTCCTGTTGAGAAGAGGGATTCTACTTCCTGAGGGCGAGCAGAGCGGCTTGCCCTCGAGGTTCTTCAGCTCTTTGAGCAGCAGGTCCACGTAGCCTTCCGGCCAATCAAATGGGTCTGCGCCACCGTCCAGGGAGTCCAGTGATTGGACGGACTGGGTTCTGGAGGCAGTACTTGAGGAGAGAGAGGAGCCGCCCAGCGAGGCCTGGCTGGACCAGTGGAGGGGCATGCTGTTTGACTTGTTCCGGGACAGGGCCAGGGAGGATGCCACGTGGGCAGGGAGGTGGCGAGGAACACCGCAAACTGACTCGTAGTCCGAGTCGGACACACGCAGCGAATCACAGCCCTCGCAGCCCGGGCCCCGCCCACAGCGCTTGCCGGTGCGGATGAAGTGGGGGCAGGCATCCCAACGCTCCGACCAGCACTCGTACTCAGATAGAGACATGTTGTCCTGTAGCATCTCCCTGTACCCTTGCCCCTCTTCCTCACCGGGCCCTTCCCCTTCCCCCGGTGGTCCCCGGCCATACGCGTAGCGGACCCAGGACCCCATGCGGTCTCGCTGCTCCCTCAGCTTCTGCAGGCGCTCTGAAGACAGCACCTTGACACGGGCGATCACAGAGTCAAATTTAAAGACTCGCTCCAGAATGGCCACGCATTTACCACACAGGAACTCTCCCCGGCTGCCGCCTCGTGGTACGGTCCGACCCAGTATGTGGCTCAGTACGGAGAGCAGGTCCAAGCTCTTAGCAGGGGGGCTCAGAGCCTGCTGGTACCGGGAGAGCGACGCAGAGGAGGCCAGAGACCACGAGCTACCTGAAGACACAACATCACCATTTTATAAACATCACCCCTTCACAAACATAACCCCTTTATAAACATCACCCCTTCAAAGACATCAACCTTTCATTAACATCATGAGTTTGAATGATGGCGGGTCACTCTGCATCCAGTCTCGGAAATCATTGGCTATCGTCTGATGACGATTTACTTCTGGGGACAACAGGCAATATTTCTGGGGTTCCGGTGTAACCGGATAATGAATATCCGGGCCAAGACTTTTCAATATTTTTTGTAGGTGTTTCAGGTCCAGACGACATGTTAATCTATATAAACAGATGTCAAAGCTAATAAAAAGCTTAATCGTCGTCAGATGATAGCTGATGGGTTCCGAGATTGTTGCTCTTCACACGGACCGTTGACCTACAACCAACGCCCGCTCATACTTGATTGTAGTCAAAGTTGTATTGAACAAACAGAAACCAGAACGCTCCGATACCAAAATCGGAAACAAAACTACAAACTAGAGCAGAAAAAGACAAACGAACACTCCAGCACAGAACCTCGATTTTCAGATGTGGCTTCCCTCCTCCAAATATCAATTTTGTCAAAGGAACCAGTTCATTTGGTGAAGTGTACGCTCTGTAAAGACTGGGTGTTGTGATCTGGTGTTACAAGTGATGCACTCACTCCAGGGGCTGTTCTGTGAGGATGATGATGCTGATCTTCCTCCTCTCTGGGAATCCGCAGGGGTCGGAGTTTGACCCTTGCTGCCACCGCGTCGGTTCTGACCCCCAAACAGCCATCGCCGCTGGTTCCCCTGGAGGGGTCCACCACACACACAGCACTCCTCACACACACCTCTGGATGACATCACAGCCTGGAACCCTGAAAACACACACACCACGTTATGTCTGTCTGAGTTATGTCAGTAGGCTATGTCTGTCTGTCAAAAGGTTATGTCTGTCTGTCAGTAAGTTACGTCAGTCTGTAAGTAGGCTATGTATGGACATTATATCAGTACATCGGTGTGTCCGCAGGCACGCGCCGGGGGCTGTCATGCGCGAGCACGTCGAGCCACGCTGTCAGCACGAAACGTCCCGTGTGCAACTTTTTAACTTTCCGCTCTAACCTCACTTTTTACCTTTCCGCTCTAAACTCACATAGCTTTCACCCACATAATGTATAACACCTCCCAGCCACAGAGTACTGTTGAGACTAGTGACTTGACAAGCTTCCAGCTCTACGTTTACGGAACAGCCGCTTGGTTTTACCCTCGTCCCACTGAGACATAACATTACGCCGTGGATCTGGGGCTATTTTCAGCAGTCGAGCAGTAGCGATTCCGCCGATGTTACGACCAAAGTTAAACTTTATCATTATTCCACCTCACCATTACATTAGATGTTGTCTTGTATGTCCGTTTAGCCCTTGTCGTTGTAATAAATAAAACACATTACGTTTGGTATATCTACCAAATGAATCCAGTTCCGCGACTCGTCGAGATTAAAGTTCAACGGTCAGAATAAAGCGACGAAGTTATCCCAAGTCGATTTTAGGTGAATGTAATAGTTATATAAGACGCTTAACTTTAGCGTTATTCAGTGATACTAGACCAGATGAAAGAATAAAATGAGTTTCTTACCACACCACCGGGAGCTGAGCGCGCGTCCACTAGAAGAAGCTACCTTGATGACGTCACCGGCCCTACCTGTTATGAGCGTCAGCAGCTGTTGAGCATGCAGAAGGAACTAATCATCCATTTCATGTTACGTAACGATTATACATTTAGCAAGCACGCGAACTGGTGGTTCATTATTATATATAATATCACTGTTATAAATTATATCTGAGATATGATTACGTTATTAACTATCATGAGGTACACTTTGATGAAGCCAGGTTGGTGTTTCATGTGGGTCGGGACCCTACTTGGGGTCGCCTGTAATGATGTAGGCTCGCTTCACCAAAAATAAAAGTAACTTTTTTTAAGTTATTTTTCAAATTATGCAAAAACTTCATTGTTGAAGAATATAAAAATATATATATATCAAAATGTCAGCAGACAGGCAAAGTTCACAAATGTTTTATTAACTAGGAAAAATTACATTACAAAAGACAATAGCATTTTACACTACATCCAAAGTAACACATTGAAGAAAGGTGTAGAGGACAGGTATAGCTCCTCAGGTGAGCCAGGGCTCTATACAGCTAGTGAAGACACTGTAGTTGGAGTGCCAGGCTGAGTGCTTGACCCCAGAGTGCTGACACAGCTCCACTCCCCCGCGACCATCCAGTGTCTTCAGCCCGAAACCATCCTCCTTGTAGTACTGCTTAAAAATAAATGCTATACATGGTAGTACTGCTTAAAACACATACTATATGTAATAGTATGGCTTGAAAAACATGCCCATGCTTAATAAATACATAAATATAAGAAGTATTACTTCAACAACTCACATTCTGTTTTCTCATGTCCACAATGTTCTCCTGACCGTCGTAGAAGCCGAAGTGACTGGAGACATAAAACATATCAAATCACAATGCTACCTAAACTACACTAACTGACACTAGCTAGCTACCAGCACTATGTAGCTTACCAACCCAAGCTAGCTAACGAACACTAGCTAGCTACCCAATACTAGCTATCTAACTTAGATAGCTAAACAACACTACCAAGTTACCAATGCTATCTAGCTAAGAAATGCTAGCCAAATGCTAGCTATCTACCTAACTAACCATCGCTAGTTAGCCGACCAATGCTAGCTAACTAACCCATGCTAGCTACCAACTAATGCTAGCCAGCTAACCAACACTAACTAACCAATGCTAGCCCACTAACCAACAATAGCTAACCTATCAGCTCTAGCCAGCTAACCAACACGTGCTGACTAATCTATTCTGATACTCTAGTATTTTACAATTTAATGCTAATTTTGACAATTATGAATCTGTTACTTTGTTTTTTTTGTCTGAGATAATCGCAACATTATTATTTTGATTATTTAACATCTGCTGACTGACAGCTTCAGTCTGCTGGGTGACAACTCCAGGCTATTGTTCCAAGATCAAAAGTCGTAGGCCAGAGGATTACCTAGACTGCCACGGTGTGATGACATCATCATCTGGTCCACCAATCAGCACAAGCTTCCTGATGCGGAGGAAGTTCTCCTTCCAGCCTGGCATTGAGGAGGAGAAAGAGATGAGCAGTGGTGTGTTCTTGTACCTTATATTTGACTTGTTTTATACCTTTTATTACTTTGCTATTTCCTCTATTAAATTGTTTAACTACTTTGGCAATGTAAATTGTTATTTTGAAGTTAATTGATACATGATAAGTGCAGATGTGATATGTGATGTGTGCTTTACCTTGCGCCAAAGCATGGTGCCGCTCTGCGTTGATGAGGGCCAGGAAGCTGCTCCTTGCTATGTAGCGTTCTCTGTGGTGAGGGTCTGGAGGAGGAGAACGTCCTGTTAGAACCAGAACATGTAATGTTCCCTGTGGTGAGGGTCTGGGGGAGGAGAACTTCCTGTTAGAACCAGAACATGTAGTGTGCTCTGTGGTGAGGGTCTGGGGGAGGAGAACTTCCTGTTAGAACCAGAACATGTAGTGTTCTCTGTCGTGAGGGTCAGGGGGAGGATAACATCCTGTTAGAACCAGAACATGTAGTGTTCTCTGTGGTGAGGGTCTGGGGAAGGAGAATGTCTTGTTAGAACCAGAACAGGCAGCCGTCTCTTTGGTGAGGGTCTGGGGTCGCAGAAAGTCCTGTTAGAACCAAAACAGGTAGCGTTCTCTTTGGTGAGGGTCTGGGGGAAGGAGAACGTCCTGTTAGAACCAAAACAGGCAGCGTTCTCTGTGGGGAAGGTCTGGGGTAGCAGAACGTCCTGTTAGAACCATAACAGCTAGCGTTCTCTGTGGCGAAGGTCTCGGGCAGGGATATTTACCATTCCAGTAGTCGCAGATGGAGACCTTCTGGCCAAAGCGGTTGTAGCAGACGTTGAAGATGGTCCTCTTCAAGTGCTCAGGGAAAAGCCAGCGCAGGTAGCAGGTGTCTGGTGTCGGGACCCGAATGACAATTTCAGTTTGTCTGTTGAACCCAACCACCGCACACTCACAAAAATCTGAGCAAGCTGGAATTGGTTATCCTTTCATTAAAACAAAAGAATCTCAACCCATTTTAGGTCCCAACATATAGTTTAACAAAAACTGGAAGAAAGAGTTACACTACAGGTAACAGGTGTCTAGAGAGAGATGAAAACTGCTTGGTCTAGTTAAATCATTTAGCAGACGCTCTCATCCAGAGTCCATCCGGAGACTTACAAGTGAGGCTGAGAACAAGCTTCAGGGCATAGGTCAAAGATATTGGGAATTTTGTATTAATTTACTGAATTGAATAATTGTTTATGAATAGTATTTTCAATTTGTAATTATAACACAATGGGCTGGACAGTCAAAGTTTCTTGATTGATACTACGATTTGCCTTTGGAGGGTAGAAGAGGCTACAAAAATAGATAACCCTAACCCTTAAAAATGAGAGTCCAAAGCAGCAGCAGGAATCAGGTCAAGGTTAGTTTAATTGTATTTCGTTATATAGCGTGGAGTGCCTCACTACACAGAAGTCTATGTGTTAAAACCACAAACCTCTTACCACAACTGACATTGTGAGATGAGGTGGGTCTCTAGGTTGTGTTCACATGTTGTTATTTAGATGTTGTGGTGGTGGTGTAAACAGACCTCCGTACTGGCCAGCCTGAGGGGAGGACAAGGAGATGAAGGAGTGGACGTTGTGATGCGGAAGGGTGTGGAGCAACGCCCGACATATCAGACCTCCTGGAGAGATGATGACAGACAGACAATAACACCTCCTTTGTAGGATTCTGGGTCAAAAGTTTACAAATTATGTAATGATGAAATGATGGCAGGAGATTTGAATTATAAAATAAAGTGTCTTTATATATGTGTGTGCGTGTTTGCATGCATTCATTGTGTGTATGTGTGTGTGTGTACCTTGAGAGAAGCAGAGCAGGTGTACCCCAGCAGGAGAGCGTCTCATGATGGAGGTCAAGGCTCTGCTGAAGCCCCCCACCTGCTTCCACAGCGGATGCAGACTGGACACATTGTCATACATGTCTATTACCACCACCTCTGTACCAGGGTGGGCCTGACACACACACACACACACACAAACACACGTCATTAATTGGTCGTGTTCCAGCAGGTTCAACTGAATCTCAGTTCCATGTTGTACCAGGCTGTGAGGAACAAATAATGAGCTACTGCAAAACCGATTATACTGTGAAACCGATTCAACGGTTTCACTTCTTGATCCTGCTCTACAGACCAGATGTCCAGGGCAGTTATCTTCAACGAGTTCATGGTGAAATTGAAGGATGTATATATAAATGAAAAATAAATATCAGAGCAAACGTTCCAAGAAGATACAGTTGATGCTACAAAGAGAGCCGGGGTGCACATTTGGTGTGACTGACAATGGCGGAAGTTGGTCGGCAGTAGCGGCTTGTGACTTGATGGATAGGATAATCATTACTTACTTACATAGCTTTGATATTTATTTATTTATTTATTTATTTATTTATTTATTTATGTAGCCTACAGTACAGTGTTGTAAATGCTTTTGTATTTGATAGTTATGGTAAGAGGACATATCATAATCACAATGTTTATTTTACAAATGTGGAGGTACATGTCCCCCCCGCCCCACCCATAAATTGCGGCATTAATTTTGGAGTAAAACTTTTTACAAAATAATACGTAAATGGACATTATGATAAAAGTAAGAACAAAGTGGCTGTTAACAAACAGACCAATGCGGTCAAAATCGCATATATTTTTTCTGCAACTACATGATATTTACCTCGTTAATGAAGCGAGACAGCGTTCTGAACTGCTTCGGTCCATCGAAGATACCGTGAACAATCACTACGGGCCTGTAGCCTTCTGCCCTGCCGAACCCAAACACCACCACCACCACCATCAGCATCAATCGCATCGTCGTGAACCACCCTGGTCTGTACGCTCCGAGACGAGAAACCTCTTATCGCTGAAGCTCTTATCACTGTGTCGATGCTGGCGAATTTAAGGAACTTGTAGATTGTATCTGCGCGTTATGACACTGATAGGGCACCTTCCCCATGCTTGCCAGTTACCGTGACCATGTATTCAGGCTAAAATGTCCTTACATCAACATGTATTTAGAAAACATTTGCAATCATTCCTCATATCAGCAAGTTGTGTGTTTATTCCACATTTAACAGGCGACTGTGAGTATTGTCACTGTCAGGATAATTTGTGCATACTTTCTTGATGGCGAATTCCTACAGGGCTTCTCTTGTCAGATGAGACTCACGGATTGTTTGTCTGATTGTAGAACCTCGTTTGACAGGAACAATCTGTTGCGTGGATGCAGTTCACCCGCCGACCGCTTGAGGGTACTGCGCCTTACTGGCCGCTCTTTCTACACGTGGTTTAAGACGTGATTCCGTTTCCTCCTGGTTCGCTGCTGTGTACCAAAACAACATGGCAGTATATATTTACCTTCTCTAGCACTGAACTATTTAACATACTGAAGGTATTTACATTTTAGTGTTTACTAACTACCAACCAAGTCAAATGTATTTGACCTAGTTATTATGAATGCAGCGTTTAACTGTATCTTGGTCTCAGAAGGATTGGATGGAAAGATGTTGGAGTATTTAACTACATTTAATTCCGCCTGTTAGATCCAATCTATACTTGAATATTGTATTATTATATTAGGTCGATTAGTGTAACGTAGCTCTATGCAGATCTGACAGTATTTTATGTAATTTCTGTAACGTAGCACTCACGTTTGACTTTTAAAGAGGTAACGTTACGGATCCAAAGAACACATTAACGTCAACTGTTACATTGTATTTGTTGATTCGATTTGTTCTTGTACTGCCACGGATATACAGTGTAGGAGGTTCGTATTGTCCCTGCAATATAAAGCGTCATATCTAAGGCAGCTGAGCTTAAATACCCGATGTGTGATCCAAAAATAACTAGTAATATTAGACTAGTAAGTAGTGGTAATATAGAACTGTCTCACAAATGAATGCATTTACACGAGAAAGGATGTTTTGTCCTACTTTCAGGTTCAAACCAAGTATTCCTGTCCTGTAGGACTCGTCTAACTGCCATGATACCTTTGTTTAACCTGGTTGAAACAAGTTATTATATCCACTGAAAGACAGTCTGTGTCCTAGTTTCGCTTATCGTCAGATATGTCTCGTCTGTCAATCTTCTTCTCTGGTCGATGTATACACTTTGAGCCCAGTCCCCTCAGTGGTTGTATCAACATTAATGAACAGATACTAGTGACAGGGTTTTACTACAGCCGTACGTGTTATCAATGAATGAATTCCTATACACCTATATACCTATACACAATACAGCCGCGTGTGTTATACAGATATAGCTACAGAATACTTTATTGATCCCAGAGGAAAGTGTTTGTAACAGTTACTCAGCTCAAGCAAGAAACATCAAAGTAAATTAAATGTTTTAAAAATAATAAAAAACACTAGCAAAATAAGCACAAAATACAGTATGAATATAATTTTCTGATTATAGATCATATATGCATCTAACCTATGCTTGGATAATAAAATGAAAGTATATATATATATAACGTAAGCTTACTAAAGGGGGTAAAGTCAAGTTAAGTGAAGCAAAGAGTCTCAGGTATATTGCAGGTATGTATATGTGTTATAATGTAAACTCTGAACCTGTGTTTATTATTATGTGTCCAGACATCATGGCTGACCTGGAGCAGTGGGTGAAGGACCGCCTCCATGACATCCTAGGTTTGAGTGACAGGCATGTGGCCCAATTCATGATCGGCACGGCCAGGAAGTCGTCCGGCCCAGAGGACTTTGTGTCCCGTCTCCAACAGACGGGGACGATAGACATCGACCAGACCGTAGTTTCTTTCGCTCAGGAGCTCTATGACAAAGTAAGCACATAGTTTATACTGTTTGTATTACAGTTTACTGTTTTGTATTAATACGGTTGTGATGGTTTATATTTTTGGTATTGTTTTTTGTTAGTGTTTGTAATGTTGTCATTTATTATAGTGTGATCGCGGTGTGAGAGAACTGGTTCGCATGGATATGGGCGGTGACACTTATAGTTAATACTTAAGCACCTGTTCACATGTGTGGGAGGAAGAGAGGGTGAATGGGTCACCATATGTTAAGTAACTTTTAATAAAAGTTACTTAATTGCATTTTTTGGATCTCAGCACTCTAACATGACTTCATAGATACAAAATGTCTGGTGACATGTATTACAAGTTGCAGTGTGAGTATATTTAGAAGGGTTGTTTTCAGGGGCCTGACATGAAGAGTTGGTCTCCATGTCCGTGTCCTGCTGTCTCAGGTTCCCCGTAAGGTGGTGGTGGAGAAGCCCATCAGAGCTCTGGAGCGGGAGGTCCTGGCCATGGAGAAGAAGAACCTGACGTACACTCTGCTGGAGGACAGCGACGGAGAGATAGACGTTCCCGCAGAGAAGGAGATGGGGAGGAAGAAGAGGAGCAAGGAGAAAGGAAGCAAGAGGAAGCACATCAGGCAGAAGAAGGAGAGCGAGTCGTCCAGCGAGGAAGAAGCTCCTAAAAAGTTAGTTTCTCACATATAAAGTTCAGAATCCTATTTTAAATTAGGCTAAAAAGCATTTTGCGACTTGCATCATTGCAGTCAGGTCTCCTGTAGCAAATGTGTTTGGCATCGCACCGATACAATTTTTGTTAGGTGGGGTACAACACAGTTGTAGGGTTGTCTAAGTTAATATTATCAGGCGGATCATGGTTTCTTTACTGAGAAACCGACTGAAATCATTGACATTTCAGCCATACGCCTCCGGAGCAACTAGAACAGGGCGAGCTGAGCGCTGTGAGCCAGTGTGCACTGCTTCTGAGGTCAATCCCTGAGCGGGAGCTTTTGGGTTGGAAAGCTCTTTGGTGAACAGTGAACCGGATTTAATTAGATAGACTTATTCCATAAATTACCAGATGTTTTGGGAAACTTTAATGCATAGGTTAAGTCAGTGTGTGGCGAGCTTCCCCGATTCATATCTTGGCAGAAATGCTTCATAGTTTAACCGCCTAGTAAACATCCCTAATATATATTTATTTATATATATATTCAGAAGATGAATAGCTTGGAATCATATCAACTGCCAAGAGATTCCAGAGGGAGATGGTTTAGTTTTTCGTTTTCTCTGGGTTTACCATCAGGAGTTCTGGAGTCAAAGAGCAGAAGGCTGACCAGGAGGAGGAGGAGGAATGGGAGCGCGAGGAGAGAGAGAGACTGCAGGACATCGAAGAGAGGGACGCATTCGCTGAGAGAGTCAAACTCAAAGACAAAGATAAGACACGGAACATCGCTGAGAGGACGGACAAAAAGGTTAGGGGGATACTGACCACTAAGTACACAAAAACTACACCATTCTACACACACAGGATGTAGGGTTAGCTGAATCACTAACCACTCTACACACACAGGATGTAGGGTTAGCTGAATCACTAACCACTCTACACACACAGGATGTAGGGTTAGCTTAACTACTAACCACTCTACACACACAGGATGTTACAGATTAGTCTGTCTTGTACAGTTACAGAGTAGTCTGTAACTTAACATACGTATTCTGCTGATGCTTATTTCGGGACTGTTCTCTGACAGTGATATTATGACTGTTCTATGATGGTGATGATAGGTCTGTTCTCTGACGGGGATGTTGTGGGTGTTCTCTGAGTGTGATTTTTTTCGGTCCTCCAGGCTTATGAAGAGGCTCAGAAGAGACTGAAGATGGCAGAAGAAGACCAGAGGAAAATAGTGAGTCTGTCCTTCGGAAAGATCTGTTGACCGGGTTGGGTCAGACCATCAACAGGGTAGACACTCACTCACTCACTCACTCACTCTCTCTCTCTCTCTCTCTCTCTCTCTCTCTCTCTCTCTCTCTCTCTCTCTCTCTCTCTCTCTCTCT
>JAOPJO010000008.1:19913941-19924128 GCA_027123675.1 Molva macrophthalma | reverse complement strand
CTCTCTCTCTCTCTCTCTCTCTCTCTCTCTCTCTCTCTCTCTCTCTCTCTCTCTCTCTCTCTCTCTCTCACCCCCCCACCCCAGCTCCCAGAGTTAAGGAAGCGCTCTCGATGGGAGTACCTCAATAAGCGCGAGGCGGAGAAACTGGAGGACCTGGAGGCGGAAATTGCTGACGAGGAGTACCTCTTCTCGTCGGACCGGATGACGGAACGCGAGCGCAAGGAGCTGGAATACAAGCGCACCCTGAGGGACCTGGCCAAGGACTACAAGCAGGCTGGGGCCAAGGAGCAGCAGGAGAGGAAGAACAGATACTTCATGCCAGAGGAGAAGAGGAGCAAGGTGAAGAGGAGGAGGTTTTCCTGTGATCAAATCTCTCTTGGCTCCTCGTATGACTCATCCCTTTACAGCTGGCTCCCCTCTCTCTCTCTCTCCTTGCAGGAGGTGCCCCAGAGGGAGCTGGAGCTGGAGGAGATGCCCATGGAGGTGGGTGGGGAGCAGGGGAGGTGGGAGGAGGAACGCCTCAAGACCGCCTCTCTCTCCTTCGGAGCCAAGAAGGAGCGGGAGCGAGGGATGAAGGAGGAAAGGGAGCGGTACCAGCTGATCCTGGAGGAGGATGAGATGATCAACTTCGTCAGCAGCGCAGTCACCATGAAGGGCACCATCTCTGAGAAGGTACCCCCCCTGCTGGTTAACTCTAGAGCTAGATGAACCTGTTGGAGCAGTAGGTGACTTCAGGTGACCCCAGTAGTTGACCCTAGGTATTGTCTCCCAGGAGCAGGGCGAGGAGGTAGGCCTGTCGCAGGCGGAGCTGAGGAAGGAGTCCATCCAGGAGGTGCGGCGCAGCCTACCGATATTCCCCTACCGAGAGGACCTGCTGGCGGCCATCCAGCAGCACCAGATCCTGGTCATTGAGGGGGAGACGGGCTCCGGGAAGACCACCCAGATCCCCCAGTATCTCATGGAGGCGGTGAGTCCTGGTTCATAGGTACCTGGTCAACATGGATTTAACTTAACATAAAGAGGTCTGTTAACTGTCACTCAGGGCTACACCAGATGAGGGGTTGGGTTTAGTTAAAGGGGTTAGGTCTAGGCCTACATAGGTCTGTCTACTCCCTCAGGACTACTCCAGGGGAGGGGTTAGTGTAGGGGTCAGGGAGGTCTCTGTACTGTCGGGCTACACCAGAGGAGGTAGATGAGGCTCAACAATCAGATTTTAGATGAATATCTACGTATATCTATATCTAAGTCTCATGGTAGATAAGCTCAAATCTGGGTGAATGGGTTCTCTTTTTTTGCTTCATACTTGTTTCGACCAATCATGTGGCTGGAGGCAGGATCTGTAAGCACTTAATTGGCCAGCTCAGCCCCTTGTAGTTGTTAGTTTCCAGCCCAGTCTCTGTGCCGTCTCCCCTCAGACGTTCTGCTAGTTCAGCAGTAGAACTGCTGGACCCGAGATGAGGGTTAGGCCTACGAATTGAGGTCTGTGCTGTCCCGTCGGGCTGTTAAAGAGCAGGAGTTGGGGTTAGGTCTAGTTCTCCATGCTGAGGTCTGTGCTGTCCCGCTGTGCTATTCCAGAGGAGTGGGGGTTAGGTCTAGATCTCCATGCTGAGGTCTGTGCTGTCCCGCTGTGCTATTCCAGAGGAGTGGGGGTTAGGTCTAGATCTCCATGCTGAGGTCTGTGAACTGTCCCTCAGGGCTACACCAAAGGTGGGGTGAAGATCGGCTGCACCCAGCCCCGCAGGGTGGCTGCCATGTCTGTAGCCGCCAGGGTTGCAGAGGAGGTGGGAGCCAAACTGGGAAACGAGGTGAGTGTGTTTGACTTCCTGTTTCCTGTGTGTAACTTGTGCTTCCTGTGTGTGTCTTCCTGTTTCCTGTGTGTCCCTTCCTGTTTCTTGTGTTTGACATCCTGTTTCATTGTGTAAATTTGTGTTTCATGTGTGTGTCTTCCTGTTTCATGTGCGTAACTTTTTTTCCTTTGTGTGACTTCCTCTTTGCTGTGCGTGACTTCCTGTAGGTGGGCTACAGCATCCGGTTCGAGGACTGTACGTCAGAGCGGACGGTTCTCAAGTACATGACGGACGGCATGCTGCTGAGAGAGTTCCTCACTGAGCCTGACCTGGCCACCTACAGGTAGTACTACAAATACTACAACTAGTACTACTACCAATATGACTACCAGTACTCATTAAGCTGCTCCTGGCCAGGTACAGGTAATACTACCAGTACTACTATGCTACTAACCAGCTACAGGTATCATTGGCAGTACTGAGCAGCTACAGGTAACAGTACTTACTAGCTAGACCAACCAGGATCTACTACTAGCTACAGGTACCAGTACTAACTAGCTGGAGTGACCAGGATATACTTCTAGCTACAGGTACCAGTACTAACTAGCTGGAGTGACCATGTTCTAATACTAGCTACAGGTACCAGTACTAACTAACTGGAGTGACCAGGTTCTTCAACCAGCTACAGGTACCAGTACTAACTAGCTGGAGTGACCAGGTTCTTCTACCAGCTGCAGGTACCAGAGCTAACCCATCTATTTGATGGTTTGGCTCCTGGAGGTCTCCTGAGTAGAGCAGCTTCTAAAAGTGTTAATCGTGTCCCCCCAGTGTCGTCATCATCGACGAAGCCCACGAGCGAACTCTCCACACGGACATCTTGTTCGGCCTCATCAAGGACATCGCTCGTTTCCGTAGCGATCTGAAGGTGCTGGTGGCAAGTGCCACCTTGGACACTGAGCGCTTCTCCTGCTTTTTTGATGATGCACCCGTCTTTCGTATCCCAGGGCGACGCTTCCCCGTCGACATCTTCTACACCAAGGTACTAACACTCAAAGGTCCCTAGCCCTTTAGGTACTAACACTCAAAGGTCTCTAGCCCTTTAGGTACTAACACTCAAAGGTCCCTAGCCCTTTAGATACCAATACTCAGCCCAAAATTACTAGACCTTTAGGTACCAACACTCAAGGTCACTAGATCGTAAGGTACCAACACTCAAAGGTTACTAGACCTTTTGGTACCAACACTCAAAGGTTAATATACCTTTAGGTACCAACACTCAGCCCAGAGTTACTAGACCTTAATGTGCCATGAGGTATCAAAGTCCCTCAAAGGTTTTGGGTTCGAACGCCAATGTCTACAGCCTACCTGTAGACTTCCTACCAAGATATCCTAACCCCTACCCACTCCTTAACAAAGGGTTAGTAAGTAGCTGTGGATGTGGTTGTGTCATTTAGGCTCCTGAGGCAGACTACCTGGAGGCCTGCGTGGTGTCAGTGCTCCAGATCCACGTCACCCAGCCCATTGGGGACGTCCTCGTCTTCCTCACCGGACAGGTACCGCTGCATCATGGGATATGAGTCCAAAGGTCTTTGAACACCAAGTCACTAATTTCTTCGCCAACTACAGACTCTAGAGCTACCTTGCGGCTAATTCCATTACGGCACACCAGGAGGCAAAAAGCCACACTCTGATTTCATGTTGATAGACTAAGGGTTTCAAGTGGTCCTATTTTGTTGAAGGCACTGCTGTGTGAATTAATCTTGCTATATTCTGCTGGTCTATGCATTCCTTGTTTTAGTTGTGTTTAAATTAGTATTTTATTTTTTATGTTAGAAAGCACAGCTGTTTTGTTTATGCTGCTGGAAGCCAAGCTATTAAAACAATGTAGGCATTTATTTTGTCAATGTATTAAAACCGTACATGTATCGAACCGTGAGTTTTATGAACCGTTTCCCCCTAAACACCATTTGACCTTGCTGCTGTTTACATGATGTAAAAAACATGGCTGCCAAAAAGTGGTCCTGTGCTGTGTATAATTCGCATCAGACTTCGTCTGAAAGCTAGGGCTGCTTAAAGATTTGTTGTGCCAAGACCTTTACTGCTGCTGGTTAAAGTCCTCTCCACATAAAGAGTTTGTATCTATACGTTATTTGTAGGAGGAGATTGAGGCGTGCTGTGAGATGCTCCAAGAGCGTTGTAGGAGGCTGGGCTCTAAGATCTCCGAGCTGCTGGTCCTCCCCATCTACGCCAACCTGCCCTCCGACATGCAGGCCAAGATCTTTAACCCTACACCCCCCGGGGCCCGCAAGGTCAGGCCTCCTCTAGCTCCTCATTATGTGATCGGTGGTTTCCCTCCAGGATGTGATGTCATAGTTGTGTGGGATGTGATGTGATGCATAGTTTCTCTCTGGGATGTGATGACCAGGTGGTGGTGGCCACGAACATCGCCGAGACGTCGCTGACTATCGACGGCATCATCTACGTCATCGACCCGGGCTTCTGCAAGCAGAAGAGCTACAACGCCCGCACCGGCATGGAATCGCTCATCGTCACGCCCTGTTCACGGGTGATTATACAATTACGAATACTTTGATATTACAGAAATGCGAATTCTTAATACTCAAATCAGAAAATAAACCAGCCAGCTCGTTATGAGAAGCTCATGTTAGGAGAATATTCATACATTCATAATAGAGATAAAGCACACAATTGGGTGGGGCAGCAGAAAGTACAGTACAGTAGAGTGCTCCGCCATGCTGTGGTTGTGGCTGTTTAGGGAAAAGTTGGACCATTGACACCATCAGTTCATGATTTGCGTTTTTCAAATACTACCAGTCCAATGCCACTGGTCCATCTTTTCCGGAAACGGAGTTGATGGTGCAGGCATTTATTTTGGACACGCATCTGAGGTATTTCTCCTTTATATTAGAGAATAGCCAAGCGGGACAGTTCCTTTTTAATCTCACCTTGTTGCGCTTTCTGCTGTGTTTTGGTTGCCAGGCCTCAGCCAATCAGCGAGCGGGCCGTGCAGGCAGAGTGGCTGCTGGGAAGTGTTTCCGTTTATACACGGCCTGGGCCTTCAAACACGAGATGGAGGAGTCGACGGTACCAGAGATCCAGAGAACCAACCTGGGAAACGTAGTCCTGCTGCTCAAGAGTCTAGGTAAGACCTTGTATAATGTAGTCCTGCTGCTCAAGAATCCTGGTAAGACCATGTGTAACATAGTCCTGCTGCTCAAGAGTCTAGGTAAGACCTTGTATAACATAGTTCTGCAACTCTAGAGTCTGGGAGTTAATTCTGGTCCTTATGTGGTCTTCTTTTCCTGGGGGTCTCAGGGGCTACATGAAGCTGTTCCCATTAGTCCAGAGGAGACTCTGTGTTTCTATTAGTCCAGAGGAGGCTTTTCTATGTCTCCATTGTTCCAGAGGAGACTCATGTATTGTTCTGTCCTGCAGGCATCAATGACCTCATTCATTTTGACTTCATGGACCCTCCACCCCATGAGACACTGGTCCTGGCCCTGGAGCAGCTCTACGCCCTGGGTGCCCTCAACCACCTGGGAGAGCTCACCAAGGTAGACCTGGCTAGCAGCTACACCTTGCTAAGAACGCCTGGCTAGGTACACCTGGTTAGGAACACCTGGCTAGCAGCTACACCTGGCGAGGTACACCTGGCTAGCAGCTATACCTGGCTAGGCTACACCTGACTAGGCTACACCTGGCTAAGCTATACCTGCATAGAAACCAGCTATACCTGGCTAGCAGATACACCTTACTAGCAGCTACACCTGGCTAGCAGCGACACACAGTACCCGCTACACCTTGATAGCAGCTGCACCTGGTTAGCAGCTGTGCCTAGTACCAGCTACACACAGTACCAGCAACACCTTTCTGACAGCTAAACCTGGCTAGTAGCAGGCTAGTACCAGCTACACCTAGTTAGCGGCTACACCTAGCTAGTTCCTGTATTTGTTCACCTGATCTGAATAACAGGTTGTGTGTTGCAGCTCGGCCGCAGGATGGCTGAACTCCCTGTGGACCCCATGCTGAGCAAGATGATTCTGGCCTCCGAGCAGTAAGTCACCAACACACACCAATACAAACCAACAACACACACCGACCACACCAACACAACACACACACACACACACCAGGGATGGACATTTAAACCTGCCACACGCCAGATTTGTTATGCCAGATAAGGTAAATTGTGTCACTTTACCTGCCACTGTGGCCGGTAATACTTTCCAGTCAGGTCCGATCGAATTTGCATATCTAATACATTCGTCATACGCATGCCAGTGCGCTTTCCACACAGCTCCACAACCATACAGTCAGATCCGGTCAAATGATGTGTTTCTGATTGGACCGAAGCTGAGTGAGAACGACACTCTGACTCGTTTTCAATAATTATTACTCCGCGTTTGAATCAAAGACTCTATGTAGGCTATTCAAAGTGGAACTATTTGTTGCGGAGAGTTATTGAAGGCTGCGGTCAGCCACGTGAATCATCACTCCTGTTAGAATAGCCGGGTAGCAGGCTACTAGTGCAAGCTTAAAATGTTACATACATGTTACAAAATGCGTTACATCACCGGAGGAAAAATAACCTCTGAGGAGATTGTACGGGAGGGGGAGGATAGTAGGCCTAACATCGAAAAAAAGGCAAGGAAGCGCTTTTTCAATGAGAGATGGCGGACATCTGACAGCGGGCAACACCGTGACTGGCTGGTGTATGAGGAGACGAGCCAGACGATGTTCTGTTCGTTCTGTCGTCAATATGCTTCGGATGCTGCTCATAGGTTGAATAGTTTTTTTGCTGAAAAAAAAAAAAAAAAACTCTGGAAGCCGTGAAGGACCACGAGTCATCGAAAAGTCATATGCACGTCTTAAAAATTGCAAAGGGGAAATCAGCGCCTGAAGACACCACAGCGATGAGGGCGCTCGTTAGCCTGAAGCTGTCTATGCCTGTGGTCTTACCCTACCTATCTTTGTTGAATGCGGGGAATGGGGTAACCCAGCAATTGTAAGTGCTTGGCACTTGTTTCTATAAACATCCTTGCTGTACAGACTCTTTCTTCTGACAAAGGTACTTATTGTAAGTCGCTTTGGATAAAAGCGTCTGCTAAATGTAAATGTAAATAAAGGGCTTACTGTTCCCCTCTCCAGGTATAAGTGTTCGGAGGAGGTGCTGACCATTGCTGCCATGCTCTCGGTGAACAACTCCATTTTTTACCGACCCAAAGACAAGGTGGTCCACGCCGACAACGCCAGGATGAACTTTGTGGTGCCGGGAGGAGACCATCTGGTGCTGCTCAACGTCTACACCCAGGTGAGGAGAACATATAAACACCACCTTAGGAGAGCTAGCCGACTGTTACTGACTTACTGGTTCTTACTGTCTATCTTAATGACTGTCTCTCTGACTGTCTTACTGTCTATCTTAATGACTGTTTCTTACTTACCGTCTCACTGACTCTTACTGTCAGCTATCAGGCGGACTGTATATTGCTGACTGTATCTTGCTAACTATCTCACTGACTGTTTATAGTTGATGGAGAGGTTATACTGTATCTTACGGAATGTATCTTGCAGTCTTTATCTTACTGACTGTTTCTTATGTACTGTATCTTACGAATGTATTATGAATGTATCTTACTGTCTTACCGACTGCATCATACTGACTGTATTTTACTGCATCGTACCGTCTGTAACTTGCTGACTGTTGCAGTGGGTGGAGAGTGGCTACTCCACCCAGTGGTGCTACGAGAACTTCATCCAGTTCCGGTCGATGAAGCGTGCGCGAGACGTGCGTGACCAGCTGGAGGGGCTGATGGAGCGCATCGAGGTGGAGGTGGTCAGCTGCCAGGGGGAAGCCACACCCATACGCAAGGTCAGTACCCCCATTACGATCCACCATGGTCCGCAGTCTACCTGTAGGCGATTTAGAGCAAGATGACCTAACCCCTGCCTGCTCATTAAGGCCAATATATCAAACATTTTCTGTAAGCCACTTTGGATAAATAAGAACATGATGATTCAAATAACTGAGAGTCTCCTGCCTAAAGTTTAATTTGAAGCAAACCTTGCTTGGTTGGTTGGTTCTTCTGCACCAAACCCTTCATATATCCACACCCTACAGTTCAGATTACACTGAACACCTCCAGTCATGAGCTGCAGTATCTAGAAGGACCTTTTAAACACGGTCCTATCAGAAGGTGTTTGTGAACGCTCTACTAAACCACTCGAGATAACAGAGAGCATTGTTTCTCTGCAGGGAAACGCCTTGAGTTAGGATGCAGTAACTTATAGGAAGAGATAGATGTTATAGGCCGTTATAGGAAGAGGTAGGATGTCATAGGACGTTATAGGAAGAGGTAGGAGGTTATAGGAAGAGGTAGGAGGTTATAGGAAGAGGTAGGAGGTTATAGGCCGTTATAGGAAGAGGTAGGAGGTTATAGGAAGAGGTAGGAGGTTATAGGAAGAGGTAGGAGGTTATAGGACGTTATAGGAAGAGGTAGGTTATAGGACGTTATAGGAAGAGGTAGGAGGTTATAGGACGTCATAGAAATAGGTAGAACCTTGTGGGACGTTATAGAATGTTATAGGAAGAGGTAGAATTAATTTGGGCCTTTAGCTGTGAGGCATGCAGCTAACAGTAGCTAACTGTGCTAACCTCAACCCCAGGCGGTGACTGCGGGGTACTTCTACCACACAGCAAGGCTCAGTAAGGGGGGCTACAAGACGGTGAAGCACCAACAGACGGTGTACGTCCACCCCAACAGCTCACTGTTTGATGAGCAGACGCGCTGGCTCATCTACCATGAGCTGGTGTTCACCACCAAGGAGTTCATGAGACAGGTCTGCTACATCACTCTACAATAACATGCTACATGCTAACACAACATGCTACACACTACTACAACATGATACATGCTAAAGGCTCATCTACCATGAGCTGGTATTCACCACCAAGGAGTTCATGAGACAGCTCTGCTACATCACTCTACAATAACATGCTACATGCTAACACAACATGCTACATGCTACTACAACATGATACATGCTAAAGGCTCATCTACCACGATCTGGTATTCACCACCAAGGAGTTCATGAGACAGGTCTGCTGCAATGCTGTCCAACAGCACGCTACAAGAACATGCTACATGCTAACACAACGTGATACACGCTACTACAACATGATACATGCTAAAGGCTCATATACCCCTAGCTGGTGTTAACCACAAAGGACCTCATAAGATGGGTCCTTTTTACACCAACATAACACGCTAAAGAACAGGCTAAGTTGAGCAACACTAATATTTAGTGATCTTGACCGTGTATGCATTATTGACCATGTATCTGTTATTGTTGGAACATCTAGGTGATGGAGACGTTGTCATGGTATCTCTTATTTATCATGTTTGTAACCTCTCTCTCCAGGTGATAGAGATTGACAGCGGCTGGCTCCTAGAGGTGGCTCCGCACTACTATAAGAACAAAGAGCTGGAGGACAGCAGCTCCAAGAAGATGCCTCGCAAGCAGGGCAAGAGCAAGGAGGAGCTGGGATAACACTAGCTCCTTTCCTCCTCCTCCACTACTCTCCTCCGCTCTGGACTTGTGGTTAAACATGAAGAGGAGTCAGTAGCCAATTCTAAAGGAGGAAGTAGAAATATGATCCTCCTCAATCAACAGGAGCTCACGTGCTCGCCCCACGTGCACATGATCAGAAGTTGTTGAACCAGAAGTGGTTGATTCCTAGAGGCTCCCAACCAGAAAAATCTTTTTTTATAAGGGTTTAGTTTAGCACAGTTTAGCTTAGTTATTATTGATATCTCCTCTTTATTATTTTTTTTGCTAATAAACGTTTCCAAGCCGAAGTTAAAAAATTTAAAATGTGTCTGTATTTCTGTGTTCATCAGAATTGTCCATAAGGAAGTCTTCCGCTGCTATATTTAGCACACGGACAACAAGCCATTGAAAATGTGTGTGTACTACTACAGGAGTATGAGTGTTAGGACGGACGAAACCTCTTCTTCTGAAGAGACGGGCTAATGGGACTGGAGACATGGTGGTTAGGTGATAGTAAACATGAGGGTTAGGAGGGAAGAGATGAGGCAAGGACAGTTAACATGAGGGTTAGGAGAGAGGAATCAGGGATAAGAGGGAGGAGACATGATTGCTAGGACATAAGAGACGTTAGGATTAGGGCCAAGGAGATGATAGTTAGGACAGAGGAGGCAGGGGGAGGACAGAGTAGACAGGGTTAGGAGAGAGGAGACAGGGTTAATGTTGTCTATTCTCTCCTAGAACTCCATGTAATAAAACACTTATTTTAAAAGGTTTATCATTTGGAGTAGATAGTAAGATTCAGTTAATGATATGCTGTAATATGTATAT
>JAOPJO010000008.1:19771182-19785707 GCA_027123675.1 Molva macrophthalma | reverse complement strand
GAGGAGGTGTTGTAGAGGAGGTGTACCTGATAGTGTTTTAAAGGTGTTGTAGAGGAGGTGTACCTGATAGTGTTTTAGAGGAAGTATTGTAGGGAAGCTGATCTATGGGAGGTGTTGTAGGGGAGGTGTTGTAGAGGTGTACCTGCTAGTGCTTTAGAGGAGGTGTTGTAGTGTTGTTGCAGAGAAGGTATATTTAGAATAGGTGATGTAGAGGAGTAGTGGAGTAGAGGAGTATTCAAAGATTTGTATTTAGAGGAGGGGTTTTGGAGGAGGTGTATTTAGAGGAGATGTATTCGAGGAGGCGTATTTAGAAGAGGACTATTTAGAGGAGATGTACCTGCGTACTGTCTGGCCTCCTCCGTGGCTACACTCCGGTCGGACTCCAGGTCCGTCTTGTTGCCGACCAGCATGACAACCACGTGAGGGTGGGCGTGGTCGTACAGCTCACTCAGCCATCTCTCTACACACTCATAGGTTGGCTGCTTTGTGATGTCATATACCACTAATGCCCCCACTGCTCCTCGGTAATACCTGAGTAGTAGTATAGTAGTAGTATGGCAAACATAAACCATCATAGTAGTATAGTAGTTGTGTAGCATGAGTTTAGTAGCATATTAGCAGTAGAGTGGTAGAATAGTAGTACTAGTAACTACCATGCTATTAAACATTATGTGTAGGGTATTCACTTTTATTACCATAGTATTAACTTGTTATTGGCATAGTGTTCGTTCCTTGTAGCATGGTTTTAGCATGATTTGAACATGGTATTAACTTGTTATTTGCATGGTATTAGTGCTGAGGCGTACGCGGAGGTGATGGCACGGTATCGCTCCAGGCCGGCGGTATCCCAGATCTGAGCCCTGATGTTAGCCTCGCCGAGCTGAGTGGTCTTCGTGCTGAACTCCACTCCGATGGTGGTGCGGCTGTCCAGGGTGAACTGGTTCTTGGTGAATCGAGACAGCAGGTTGCTCTTGCCTACACCGGACTCTCCAACCAGCACCACTGGAGAGGAGGGGAACCGGAATCATTTCAGTTTTACGTTAAGGGTAAATATCGAAGCCTTATGTTATCGCAGAGGGTTAAAGGTGCAACATGTATTATGATTAGTTTAAAATATTCAAAAATGAACTACAATTAATCAATAGAATGTGAAGAAATAACAGTTTGGGCGTTATATCAAAGACCTCTATTTATTGTGTTGCAGAGATATTTACTTAAGTTAGCAGCTAGCGCTAGCCAGTACCATCTCGTAATACCCCTTTGTACCTCATGAGAGGATTGTCATAACCAGCACTCGAGTTGAGGGGGGATGAGGTGGGATGGCATCCCCCTTTGAAATAAAGATCGTCAAAATCATCCCCCTTCTAAAACGGCCATCCCCCCTTCCCATCCCCTGTTATTTTATCAATGAATGTGGAACTATTACAACTATTTCAACATTTAGTTTTTGCGAATATTGAATAGGCTAAAATACTGTGGACAAGGGGAACGTGCACATATCATGACACGACAATTTGTTTTAAATTGACGTCGACATAGCAGCGCAGGCGCTGGTGCCGGTGATTTCAGCATCATGGCCAAGCGACAAGGACAGCTTGACCTGAGGGACTTTGGCTTTAAGAGGGCAAGAAGTAGCACTGAAGGTAAGTCAAGAGTCAGGAATACTTTTGATATGTCAGCAAAGGCGGAATCTCTGGACAGAGGCGATAACAACACAGTTAACGATGTTAGTTAGTTTGGAGTTTTTTTACTTGTTAACTAATGCCAGCTAGCTAGCTAACGTCAGGTTAAACTTTACTACATTCACAAAGTGTCCGATCAGCGGCATCTGGTGGTTGAATGTCATCGCGCTATCTATCATCGTTCGCCAAACATTCTACAACATATAAATAGCAAGTGCAAGGAAAGCCATGACTAGCCATTACTTTTCCTTGCATGAAATTAAAGACTTACAAAACTAACACATTTTCTGGGGGAAAGCCTGTTACTGGAATAGTAAACATTTCTCTAATTGAATATGGGCTAGGTGACTGCCCTCTTACTTTATCCAAAAAACCCTAACTTGATAGTAGGCTATTTGACTGTCTGCTCATTCTAACATAACCATAATGCCATTGTTTTCTTCATATAGAGGATAACCATGGCGAGGAAGCAGGACGGAGAGCAGAGGAGCCTAGAGCTGGAGGAGGAACAGGTTTGATAATTTTGAATAGACACTTTTCTTTTTGGAAGAGGGGGAAATGTAGCTAATCCTACCAAGGGGGGCTGTAACATAGATTTTATGTTTTTGTGGTAGAAAAAAGAAGAGAGGAGGAGGCAGAATCAGGGCAAGATAGTGCCGATGATTCTGATGGTCTAAGTTACCAGGGAGATGATGAGCAAGATATCTCTGAATGCTGGACATCTAACATGTTCAGGGAGATAAAAAAGCAATATCCATGGCTAATGAACATTTTAACCACAACTAGAAGCACCCTAGAGGTACAAAGTATGTCAGCCTTGCTTTTCATCAAGTGTGTTGGCCCTCCACTACAAATGTTCAAACCAGATGTTTATGTCAAGTCTGGGCTTCAGAGCCATTGCTTGGCTAAATGTACATAAAAAAACATGATTATGAAACTCTTTGGAAGCTTCTATTAGATACTGTAGGGGAGAATGGGGTAGGCAGCATTGCAGCATTGAACAAAACTGATCAGTTATTAATTTTGCTTCCCCTTTTTGGTCTTTTGTTTGGCCACCTCAAGTTTAAGAAATGTCAGGTGGTGCTATGTATTTGTATTATATGTATTATTCTCAGATTTTGTAAATGGTACATTTGTTTAATCCATTTGTTCTTGCACTTGAATTAAAATTGACTTGACTTGAGAGGATTCATGTTAATTTACAATGTAATATAATATAATAATTATCTTTGTGCTTAAACAATAATCAAAAGGGTACACCGTTGGTCTCCCACCATATGCGCTGTCATCAGCACAAATGATCTGTCCCTAAACGTTAAATCCAATCCATTATCCCCCCTGATTTTTTTTTACAACTCGAGTACTGGTCATAACTGCAACATCCAGTCTGCCCTCAATCAAACATGTAATGATGTAGAAGTAGTGCTGTCCGGAGAGTGTATTCTAACCTCTTGTCCATCATTTCAAAACGACACTGGACATTTTAATGCTGGCCATAACTTACCGGATCACTTGAAGGAGAAAATATTGATGATGCCATAGCACAGATTCAATGTAAACAGTAAGCTTTATGCTATATTCAGTGGGGTGATGCTTTGGGGGAAGGGGCAAGGAGGAGGAGGGACCAAAGACCTTTAGGAGGGTCTGCGCATTTCCTTGTTTCTTACAATAAGGGTGGACAACACCACATTCTGGTAAAAGGCTGCCATCTATTTTGTGGAGGAATAATTTGCCAGTTGGCCAATTCGTACACGTTGCACATTTAAGGTAAGAGTTATTAGGAAAGCCTTATCCCGTTGAAGAGTGTTATGGTTAGGGTTAATCTCAGGCAAGCATTATCTTGTTTCAGAGGGACAATATGTTTATTAGTTGGATCTGTGCAGCGGGTAAGAACACGTAAGGTGCATTAGGTCACCCTGTTCCCCTGTAAGACAACAAGCATGTCTTTGCATAAGAGAATGTACAACACAATCAGAGCTGGGTGTTTCAGGGTCTGATTGTTGGCAGATAACGGGGGTTCAATGTTTCTAGTCCTCTATCTTCTTTATCTTCTCTATGTCCTATCTTCTATCTCATCTATCTCTAGTCCTCTATCGAGACGGGAGACAGACACTATTTACTCCCTTATTGAAAGATGGCCTGTTTTAATGTGACCTTGCTTAAAGAAAGATCTCCTGAGCATGTCTTGAAGTCCTGTGCTTGACTTCATATTCAGTTGTTTCTAGGACCTTGGTTTAGAAGGTTAGACTGAAGATAGGGGCAGCCTTTTATCAAGGACCACATTTACTCTTGTTCAACAAGAGGAATGGGAAAGGGTTTGACAATGTCGCCCGATCAAGATGTTGAGATAATTTATAATATAAGGTGTGTAAAAGCAAGGTGTTGAGCTAATATAATCTGTAATATCCCCAAGGGACAATTCAATTTGCAGCCAGCAGAACCATAGGTTAAAACTATAGGCTAAAACCATAGGTAAAAACAGGATGAATGGGTTCAAATGTGTTGATGAAGCCTAACGTAGATGGTGTTAGCCCTCAGTATAATTATGTGTATAAACAGTAACGGAATGTTTTGACTTGTTACTCACTGGGAGAATGTTTTCCTTATACTACTGTGTAACTTATGTAAATATTACTACAGGTTGCCATGACACTGTGGCCTTGCTTGTCCTTTTTGTGCCAACTGGGTACTTTATAAAAAAATAAAAACATTGATACGTTAAATCTATATGTGCTCTAATATCACACTGCTCTAATATAAAACTATAATGTTCTTACACATTACATCTCTAACTAATCGAAAGCCATTTAAAAGGACCAGTGTCAGATTTAGTAAATAAGATTAAAAATATTGTCTTCAAAATATTTACCTTTGAAGACAAAGTTGTAGGCAACATCTGAGCCCATGATGTTACTCTCTGTGTCTTCTAAGATCTGAACCTGTTCAGGAGGGGAAACACGTGTGAACACAAGTTGTGTGATGGTGTCATGGTGTGAACTGGCTATCTGGAAGTTGACCAATGGGAAGAAGGCGGGGCTTGGATGGGTTGGGGGCGGAGCTTGGTGATTGACTCCCAATCGGAGACGCTAAGGAATGTAACATAGCCACCTGCTGGAGAAACAGTAGGGTCTCCATTTACTTTTAAAGGGGTGATATTATGCCACCAGGTGTGAGTGTAATTAGCCATTATAAGCCGTTTGAAAATCTCACCCCTTTAAGCTCCGTTATGTCAATTTTAACTGCATGTTTTGAATTTTGATCAAATGTAAGTTACTAAAAGTGCCGACCAATGGCAGGAAACTACAATGAGAGGTGGAAAAACGATTAGTTTTATTAGTAACATAAAAAATAAAACATGGCTGGATGATAGGGGCTGTGTTCAAATTGGTCCACTTCTGCCCTATTTTGTACCCTTTTAAGTCCCTATATAGTGCACTATTTAGGGTGTCACTATTTTGTAGTGTTGTCCGAAATATGAGTCTGTGTTCGATTTGGCTCACTTGTGGATTATTTTCATTGGATTTATCGGCAAGTATGGGGTGACGGGGGTGACATCTTACATGTCGACTTGTTTATGCGACTATCAAGCTCATGGATTTCCAGCGCACATTAGTGTCCGAATCAACCCATATACTTATTCCGTAAATAGTGGACTATAAAGTGCTAACTAATAGGGAATAAGTATGGAAGCAAATCACTGCCATAATGTTTTGAATTTTAAAAACCATTGAATTTTGAAAATTGAGATGTAAACACCATTGAATTCATAACATTGACTGTTTTTTATCGTTTTGAATTCACCTATTTGCAATTCAAATATGGCATTTCAAGTTGCACAATTTCAAATATAATTGTTCCTATGTTCACTAATTCAGATTCGATTAGATATTCGATTAGATTAGATATTCGAAATTCCAAAATGTATTATTACTCATATTCAATTGGTCAAAATACGGACCAGAAAATTCAAGCCATAAAAAATAAAAGTGCAGTAGAGACTGAGCAATCGAGACTGAATGCAGTCGAATCTACATACTACCTGCCTATCAGGTCGGTCAGTCATGTGATCAAAGAAAGCTGCTCGAAAATGAAACGCCCAATGATGGCCAACAGGGAGAATATCTCGAATATCTGCAACTTACATTTTTGTATCTGAATTAGTGAACATTGGAATAATTATATTTGAAATCGTGTTTTTGAAGTGCCATATCTGAATTTCAAAAAGGTGAATCAAAACGAATAAATTCACATGGCCTTGTTTTCAAAGTTTAATATTTTACTGTTATGAATTCAATGGTGTTTACATTTCCATATACAAAATCCAATGGCTTTTAAAAAAAACTTGGCAGTAATTTGCTTCCATAAAGAAGGGAATAAGTTAACCAAAACAAACACAGCCAGTTGCTCAAAGTCAGATAGTAATCTCAGCCCTGGAAAGACTCAGGATCGCTGTTCTGAGTTGTTTGTACTTCCTCAAAGTCCAAAACATTGCTTAGTTCAGCTGCACTGTCGCCGTTATGCGTGTATGTGTAAGTGTATGCTAATTGTTCCCTGGCTTGGCCATGTGTGTACGGTATTGTCTCATACTTGGCTACATAGCCTGGAGAGAAAAAATAAATCTCCATGAGGGAAATTGATAGACTGAAATTTTGTGAACATCATTTCTGGTGCTTAATTCACACCTTGACAACCCATAATAACATAATTACAAATAAACTACGGATTTATGTTGTAAAGCACTTTAAGCATGAATCTTTTGAAGGATTCTGCAGTATTCAGTTATGAACTTGCAAAGCAGGATGGGTCGTCTGAAAAGGATACCACAACTCCTCCGTTTTTAACAGAAACACGCGTAAACAATAGTTTATTATACAATCGTCAAACACATCTGCAATTTTATTATGAAAATATAACGCAAAACATTTTTAATCACGGTTTCCAGGTGTCTTTGTATCCCTTGATGATCATACTTTACTATTTATTATATAGAATATAGATGGATGATCATACAAAATTATAAATTATACAGAATATTTTTATTTTGCCAAACCCTCACCAGAAAATCACAAGTGAACATGCAATCATTTGTAGATGCATCAGTAAAATTAAATAATTTCCTTCCAATTTTTAATGGAAGCAAGAGTTCAACTAACAGAAGTTTAATAAACGTAAATAGACGACCAAATACATACAACCAAAACTCTGAATACACAGGGAGACAGTCCTTTTAGACATCAAAGCAGTCCATGTTTCAAGCTCCAGAGGAGAGGAGGAGGCTTTGAGGGGAGGAGGGGTTGCTGAGCAGAGGAGAGGGGTTGCTGAGCAGAGGGAGGTGCAGAGGAGGAGGGGCTGAGTAGGGTGTCTGACCCTGCTAGGAGGCTGCAACCTGGGTCAAGGGCTCCTCCAGGTAATCCACCAGAGCCTCCGCCTGAAGTTAGAGAAACTTCATCAATACCAACATACATTACCAATATGTTAGCAGTAAATCATCAATACATAATTATACATTTTCAATAAATAACCATATTATGATACAATATCAGTACTGCATAACAATACCTTATCAATAACACATTATCAATACATCCAAAACCAACGGTTTCCTTAGCGTACATGCTATCTGTATAGCTTACCTTAGCTTTCAGCATTCCAAAACCAACAGTTTCTTTAGCGTACATGCACAGCAGCAGGTTAGCCACCCTGGTGATAGCGACTCGGCCCTCCTGAAGGAAAGGAGATAAAGTAGAATAAAAAAGGAGATAACAGAGAATAAAGAGCCACAAAATAAAGGGACATGCTACAGCTAGCTCGCCTCTCACCATGCAGTCCATCAGGATGAACTTGAGCTTGTCCTCGTTGAAGGCTTGGTGTCCGTTCTTGTCGTATGCTGCCCAGATGTTGCTAGCGATGGCCGCGGTGACTCTGGCGTCGGTGTCTCCGTAGCCGGAGTAAGCCAGCAGGGATCCCTCGTTGTTCAGCAAACTATTCCAAAAAGTTCACAAAACTGAATTTGTGTCCATCTCATACAGCCACATTGTTCCTTCCCAGTCTGTGATTTATAAAGGTGCTGTAGGTACGATGTAATTGCTATTATTTGAGCGTAATTAGTTCACACTCTTACCCGACCAACCAGGGTATCGCTTCCCTGATTGGTTCGGGTAACCTATTTTGCCTGTCAATCACAGATGCATAAAATGCGAACTGCGACAGTTCGGAGCACCGCACGGAGCAAAAAGGGAGTGGAGTTTATTAGGTAGTCACAGTGTATCTGTGGATACCTATTGTTAGTGCCCTGGTTGGCAATTATTATTATTATTCCAGATTGGTAACGCCTATATCTCCGCGGTGGACTGGTCAAAAGTTTTCAATTTTGGGGGATATTTACATATCCATGGTAAGCAGGTCTCCAAAAAGTTTGGTGCCAAAAGTCCCATAGGGGGAACTATAACTTCCGGTTTCATTTAAACGCTCGTCATGGCCGCCCTGATTGATCAAAAAGTCTGAAACTTGGTGTACATGCCTTATATTGCATACTGAACATTTTTGCCATTGGGACCCATAATGTCCGTCAGGATAGATTTGGCTGTACAGTGAATATATCGTGAAAACTTAAAAAATCTTCCCAAAGTCAACCAAAAGTCCAAATGACCCAAGATTTCGTACACAACATCTATGGACATGATTTACTAAATAAATTATTTGGAATTTGAAACATTTAAAAGGGCCGATTTATGTGAAAAAGCAATATTCATCAATCACAGTACTACTTGAGAGGTAGTCAGGGACTGGAAACTACTTGGGGACATAGAGGCCACCCCCCTTAAGCAGTGATTCAAATAGTGGGTTGACAGCTCAAAAAAATAGTTCATAGCGCTAATTCGAATAAAAGCTATGCCCTAATGCTCAAAATAAGGGCCAATGGCCACAAATGCGCATTGGCTCTTTACCGATGACTAGGATTCACTCAGAATCTATTGGGGACACTGATGTCATTGCCCCCTATGGACATGTTGCTGCCAATTGTTGTAAAAGGGCGGTGGCTGGCTTGGGGCGGTCGCAGGGCTGTGAATACCTTGTGTGACTGCTTGCAGTCCTAGTTTGCGGTTGTTCTGTTGCACAATATCGCCCTCTACCCCAACAACTCTCGAATACTACTTACAGCAGCTTTCCAGGCAGTTAACCTTACCATTATTAACACTAACCAAACTGAATGTTTTTTCCACTTTGCTTATAGCAGCTAGGTTTTTGTATGTTGGTTTAATTAGACCAAACATTTTTCTATAAGTTAAACACGTACTACAGAAACACTAGCGAAGCAACAACACATAGCAACAGCCGTTTGCGTCTTCATCAGTTTACCTGTACTAACAACCCCTAGCTCCAGTTAATCACATTGTGCTGGCTTCAGGTAGCGACAGAGTGTGTTAGCTTCGGTTAGCCTACTTACAGGGTACTCTGAACTCCGTTAGTGTTCGCCTGGCTGAGGACCTGCGTTAGCGCCTTCGGTCGTAACATCGCTCCTTGATTACTGGACGGGACTAATACACTAAATGACACTGTGAAATACACCGTTACTACTAATACCTACATGAAAAAACACACTAGGAAAAGCGAGTTCGCAGTTTTGTCACCTGATGTTTCTCTGTTCCGTCTATTCCGCACAATGCATTGTGGGAGTTGTAGTATATCTGCTCTCATTTACCAGTAGTAGTTGTCTTGTAATACTATTGAAGTACTAGAAACACACTATATTACATAAGCAGCCTGTAGATGAGGGTGATGAAGAGAGATTGAGCGCTATTTTTTTTATTTCTGTTTATCATTATATATCCGTCAGAAGTGATTTCGTCATTGGAAGTCTCTCGTTAACGGTCTTTGTCTGAATGTTGTCCTGTTCGCACCTTCTTCATTATTAATTTATGATTAATTATAGACCAGGAAAAATGTACACCTGTAAATTCTGGCTCCTGTTTTCAAGGTCTGTTTGTCCATTAGGCAAGATCATTCCCACCAAAAAATAATCTAATCTGTATAATATGAAGTGTTCACATTGTGTTTTCTGGGGAAACACCTAACAAATAGGAACACACCAAACAAAAGGGACAAAGAACAAAATCTATAATCAAAACATTTCTGCTGGCCTGAATGTTGTTATCTTTATATTATTGGATCCACGCCTACTTTAGTCAACAACTACTTTGATAACTGAAACATATAAATATAACTTTAAGGTGTTTCATTCTGCAACACATTTGCTGTGAAATTCAGCTATCAGGTAGGAATATACCCTTTCATTATGTTATTATTACTATTATTATTATATATAATCAATATCATACATTTAAATATATTAGATGCATTATTTGATTATATACAATCAATATTATACTTTTATACTATTTTATACTATTATACCCACAGCAGCAGGAATGGAGACAAAACTGTTATTCCTTCTTACTTGGCTTTCCTTCATGTAAGTAGCAACAAAATACCATTAAACTGATAACTGAAACTTATATCATGTCATGTTATATCATACTGCATCATTATGAAATATGATACCATTATGTTAATACATTAATTATTATATTAATATATTCTGTCATAACTACATTGTTGTATAGGGTTGGTTGCCATGGAAATGGTCAGTTCTTCAACGACAACGCAGATCTACAACTCCCAGAGTCCTACAGTGTTCCCTGGATGAGGGCGGTAGAGGACTCCAGCCGCCTGTCCGCTCTGTCGATCCCCGGGTCCCATGACAGCCTGTCCCTGGATGGGGGGGCCCTGGCCCGGCACCAGGCCTGGCCCCTGGACCTGCAACTGAAAGCGGGCATTCGCTACCTGGAGCTGAGGGTGCTGGCATTGGGGAACACCCTGTATGTAATGCAGGGTGTTATGTACCAACATTACACCCTACAGGAGGTCCTAGACACCACCCTGGCCTTCCTGTCACAGTACCCCAGCGAGGCTGTGCTCCTCCAGGTCTTCCCTGAGATGTCTGAGCCCGCCAGGGTCAACCGGATGGTGCAGGACCTGGTGGGCCCGGAGCAGCGGGTCTGGGTGAGTTCTGGCATGCCCACCATGAGGGAGGTCAGGGGGAAGGTGGTGTTGGTCCAGAAGAGTTCCTTCACCCTGGGAGTGCCCTTGCAGGCGGAGGGAGGTGGAGACGGCCGCGTGTCGGACATCAAGGACAAGGAGAACTCCCTGGCCAAACTGCTGGGCCAAGCTATGGTTGCATGCAGAGGAGATAACATTGTCGTGAGCCACTCCAGTGGCTCTGGATTTGGAACCTTCTGGGGGATGTTTTTAACCCCCCGCCGCGTGGCGGAGAGTGTGAACCCCTGGCTGAACAACTTCCTGGGTCAGTACACCCCCAACCACCCCAGACCCTGCTTCGGTGTCCTCGCTATGGACTTCCCGGGGTTCAACCTCATCCAAAGTATCATAAACTTAAACTGGTATTGAGCTCATTGCTCAGGATTCATATCTGATGTTAATTAATTGATCGTATTATCAATAAAATTAAACAATAGGTGTTTTAACAATCCAAATACAACAATTTGTTTTAATTACAAATATATATATATATATTTTGTAGGCCTACATTTCTTGATTATTGGATGTTGGCTAGATTATTTACTTTTAATTACATTTAAATAAAAGTTTCAAAAGACAGACTTGCTTTGTGTTTCATTGTTCTTTTTTAGATATACAGAATAATAATACAAAGGGTTAAGGTTTTGTTTAAGGTGGGCGGTACTACCAGGAAGAGACGGGGCTTGGTCTGGGATGGATCTCGTTATTATGATCCATGAAGTGCGCAATAAGGAAGCAAGACTAAATATTCAGTTAGTAACAGGCTCTACTGTAGAGTTCAGTCAGGTTTAAATCGTTTATAAATCACAAAAAGACTCAAACCGGACAGGTGAGATGAAGCCACTTCGCTGTATGGCATAAGTTGCGATTCGGTTTCGTTTACACAAGGTTGGATTTATTTTGAGGACAAAATGTGGTTTCTTAAAAAAAGGAAAACATTGTGTTGAAAAAATAACTTTGTTGATAGTAATTTAGTTACTCATAAACCTACTCGTATGTGGCACCAGGCGATTGTTTAGCATGACAATACATTTATATTAGTTAATTTATAGCCTACTATGCGTGTCTTCTATTAATTTAAACATGATGATTGGCAAACATGTCACCACCTTTCTGAAGTAGGCCTAGAGAGGGATCTTTAGAAAATGTTTTTCATATTTGGATGATTTGATACGGATTTAATAGTCAGATATGGATATTATATTTAGATAAGGATATAATAGTTAGATACGAATGTCTAGATTCCGATGTTCGGTTACGGATAGGATATTTGATATATAAATGGCAATTTCGGGCAGTTTGTCCACCAGAGGAGCGATCATGTGCATCAGCAAACAGACAATATTTGAAAAAGGTTGATTATGAATACTTCCTATTGGACTAAACCATGACGGTGACAAAATAACCATATGTTGTATGATATACTCAGAACATCAACTTCAGCCCAGAGTATTTGCGGGCTGTACTGGATGTATTGGGGTTGTACAGAGAAAAGTTTATGACAGGAGGTTTATTTGAACAAATAAAAATATGATTTACTAATATACTTTTTTAAACACTGAAATGCATTGTTTGGATTCATATTTACAGTATGTTTAACTAATTTAATACCCCAAATGTCTGAAGTTTTACACGTGGCATGTATCTCACAACTTTCATATATTGAATATTGAACCAAGGCTTATATTCTAGGATACACAAACTACTGCGCCATTGGAATAGTAGTGTACATTTGGCGCAATTAGTACAGTCTTGTACCCATTACTTTTATCTTGTATTTCCTACTTTTCATAATTACAATCAAATTGAATTACACTGAACTATGCCCTCATCAAATACCATCTGAATAAGTAGAATTGTTCAAACCAAGCTTTCTTATGACCCCCACTCCCCCCCACGCTATTCTATTGATGATATTGATGACGATATTCTATTGTTGCATAGAAAGCTCATCGTTTTTGTTTGTTCCAGGAGGGACATCATGTCTGTGTCCATGACCAAAAGCGATGGGGTGACGGTGCTGACCATGAGCTCTGACGCTGGAAGCGCTTGTCCTCCATTGTGTCAGATCCTGCAGGCACTATGCTACAGCCCGGTGTGCTGCTCCCTGTCCCAGAAACTACGCTTAACCATGGGGACCTCGCATTCTGCTCTGGGGGTTAGTTTACACCTCCCGCTCAGCTCTGGGGGTTAGTTCACCTCCCACTCAACTCTGGGGGTTAGTTCACCTCCCACTCAGCTCTGGGGGTTAGTTTACCTCCCACTCAGCTCTGGGGGTTAGTTCACCTACAGCTCAGCTCTGGGGGTTAGTTTACACCTCCCACTCAGCTCTGGGGGTTAGTTCACCTACAGCCCAGCTCTGGGGGTTAGGTCACCTCCCACTCAGCTCTGGGGGTTAGTTCACACCTCAGACTTAACACTGGGGGTTAGTTCACCTCCCACTCAGCTCTGGGGGTTAGTTCACACCTCAGACTCAACACTGGGGGTTAGTTCACCTACAGCTCAGCTCTAGGGGTAGTTCACACCTCAGACTCAGCACTTGGGGTTAGTTCACCTCCCACTCAGCTCTGGGGGTTAGTTCACCTCCCACTCAGCTCTGGGGGTAGGTTCACACCTCAGACTCAGCTCTGGGGGTTAGTTCACACCTCAGACTCAACACAGGGTTAGTTCACCTACAGCTCAGCTCTGGGGGTTAGTTCACACCTCAGACTCAGCACTGGGGGTTAGTTCACCTCTAGCAACATATGTGCCTCCTGTGCTCTGTATGATCATGTATGAACACAAGTCGCTATGACGGCACACACTTTCAATATTGTGCCCGATGTATGTGTCGTCATGAAAACCTTTGTTGATGACCTACAAAACAAACATTTTAATCCACCTCTTGTGTCTCCTGGTTGGTTTTCACCAATACATCCTTGGTTGTTTAAGTCCATGGTCGGAGCGCAGCTCTTCAAACCTGGCCGCATTCGGGATGATCTGGTTCAACCAACGATCCGACAGTCTATTTAAATGTTTGTTTCTCATCATATCAACAAATTATCCATGCATGTTTCATGAGGACACATGCATGTGTACAGTGGGTTTTTACCAGTATTTCATTTTCAAAGTATTGCAAATGTCGATAACGTGCTTTAATCAATGAACATGGCATATGTTATTCATAAAAACATGTATGGTATTATCTTTCGTGTCTCAACACTAGCCAAATCCAATCAGCTGCGTTGGTCAACGACATTGTATGTTGGTTTTATGGGTTTGTTGTGCAATCGGTCATTGGTGACATTCTAGTAGAACGATGTGTGACTGCAGATCAGCTGGGAATCCTGACAAAATCAATATAGTTTGAAATGATCCGGGGCTACCGCGAGATCTTTCAGAATCACAGCAAGAGTTATGTAGTGTAAGCTTTGTATTAGAGAGTAGGCATTGAGATCATTCATGTTTTAGTTACCATCAGAAGTCAGGTTGGTCTAGAAGAAACTAACGGTGTGTGAATTGTCAGACGATGCAGGTGATGGTGGGCCTGATGAACATTGGTCTTGGAGTTGTCCTCCGTGTCAATGGGTTGGGAAGCTCCTGGACAATGGAATCCACCAATTACCCCTTCTGGATGGGCAGCCTGGTGAGGAGAACATCCTCTTCCTCATTATACTACTCATTACACTACTCATTATAGTACTCAGTTTACTACTCATTATACTACTCATTATAGTACTCAGTTTACTACTCATTATACTACTC
>JAOPJO010000008.1:19745799-19761210 GCA_027123675.1 Molva macrophthalma | reverse complement strand
GTGTGTGTGTGTGTGTGTGTGTGTGTGTGTGTGTGTGTGTGTGTGTGTGTGTGTGTGTGTGTGTGTGTGTAGAGTGAAGACATCGAACACTACACTCCTCTCCTGGCTGACAAGCCTGCCTACTGAGGCTGTGAGGCCAACTGTGGTACTGCAGCCAGGGGCAATACATCATATTTGATCATCCTATATTAACTACAGGGAACCAATTAAATACAGAGTGCATGTCTTATAATTCATATAAGCTTATAATTCTATATTAAATACAGGGAAGATATGTAATAGAGACATCTTACAGGGATCATGGTTCTGGCTCTAAGCTTTGGGGGTTTTCATTTTTTTGATCCATAGTAAACCATATTACTAGCATTATAACCGGCTTTAGTAAAACAATTTGGGACAAAGCTGATCAAGTTAAACAGAAAATAACGTCATGTACAATATATATATTTGTATTTTATGACTGAATGATAATAAATTTGAATACAAAATTACTTGAGTTGTCTTTGCATTTGTACGAGGCAATATTATAATACTAATACAAATTTCCCCATCCATTATTATTGATGTACATTATACTATATACTATAATAACTGACACATACTAAAAGTGTTTTACCAAGCCAACCTGTTTTAGTAACCATCCTGTATTATCACTATTGTCAGCCACTGCCTTATCTAATTTTTACAAAATTTGCATCTTGTAAAAATGTCTTTATGATCTTTCCCTGTTTTCAGTGTGACAGTTATTTTGTAATCTTGCGTGAGGGAGAGGCTACACAGGGGAGGAGCTTAATTGAAGGAGGGGCTATGAAGAGGAGGGGCTAAATGGTGGCGGAACAACGCAGGTGAGGAGCTACGCATCTGTGGTGTTGTTCCAGACATTCAGCTCTCCTCTTAGTTCTTCCACTGCTGGAGAATTGAGGAGGTCTCCTGTTCTCTGGACCCTGCTAATACTCAGGTAACAACTTTAGTGTGGGATCAATGTGTGTGTTTGTGTCTGTACATGTGTACGTGTGTGTGTGTATTCTAGAGTTTAAGTGTGTGCCTGTGTTTGTGTGCGTGTGTGTGTGTGTCTGTCTGTATTTGTGAGTGTGTGTGTTTGTTCTTATGTGTTCCTGTGTGTGTGTGTGTTTTCATGTGCTGTGTGTGTGTACATGTACTGTGTGTGAGGTGTGTGTGTGTGTGTATTTGTGAGTGTGTGTTTGTTCTTATGTGTTCCTGTGTGTGTGTGTTAACATGTGCTGTGTGTGTACATGTGATGTGTGTGAGGTGTGTGTGTGTGTGTCTGAGAGAGAGAGAGAGAGAGAGAGAGAGAGTTGATAAGAAACAATACAAAGCCTGAATTCCCCTCGAGGAATGAATTTTATCTTATCATAGCTTTTTTTTGTGATTTTTTTTCTGACAAACAGCCCATGTCGGGATCTTTGGCTAGAGGCTGGGGCCCCCAGAGGCCCCCAGGCTGGTGCCCCCGGCCCCCCCCAGGCTGGTGTCAGGCCCTGCTGGATGCTCTTGTTCGGAGCCTGAAACGTCTCTGCTGCACTCTGACTCCACGACTCCTCATCAGTTCTCCAGCAGTTCTAGGGGTAAGGGTACCTGCTACTACTCATACTACTACAGTTCTAGGGGTAAGGGTACCTGCTACTACTCATACTACTACAGTTCTAGGGGTAAGGGTACCTGGTACTACTCATACTACTACAGTTCTAGAGGTAAGGGTACCTGGTACTACTCGTACTACTACAGTTCTAGGATTGAGGGTTGATACTAATAATGATTAGTATTATTATACTCATATCATAAATTGAGTGTACTTCTACAGAGTGTTGATTTGAAACCAACTTGATTTGAGACTTTTTATAGTTTACTACTGCTGGCCGAGTTTGTGTTTGCCAATTAGGTGTTGACAGATCCCTGCCTCAAGCAACATAATTGGCCGAAGCAAATATGAAGCGGAAGAAGGTGAAACGCAAGTCTGATTTGTGAGACTACTCGAGACCAAGTCGTATAATCGGCCAAATGTCGAGGATGGCTTGGCGTTTCTTGACATTGATTAATTCAGCCGACGCACAACAAATATAACCACTTTTCACAATCACTTTTTGTGGAAAACCCGCAGTCATCCAACCAGCTGTTGGCTCAGCTGACTCGGACCTTGGCCAAAATGCTATGCTACCTTTGCTATGCTACCATTGCTACCATTGTGGTACCCATTGCACTGTGAAACCATCCCTGGAAGGAGAGATGGCGCTTTCTGTGTTCCTTTTCAAAGTTTCTGCACTGATAATTATGGGGGCCCTTTAGAGGGCTTAGGCTTAGGTAGTGTGATTTAATGTGTCCTGTGAAGCATTTTGAGACTGTGCTGTGATTAAGAGCTATACCACAAATTGACTGGACATGAGCCAACAGAGCCATGGCTATATATTACTTTAAAAAATGGTCTTCTTTATCCATAATAAAAGCAATATTTTGATGGTTGTGTGTAAATGTTCAGACCATCCAGATCCTGGTAGGCCTGGTGACGGTGGGCCTGGGTCCTGGTCGAACCAGCACTGCTCCTGGAGACCTGACCCAGCTGGGAGCACCCTACTGGCTGGGTGCCGTGGTGCGTCCTCAACACCATGACATCACCTCAACACCATGACATCACCACAGCACCATAAAATCACCTCAATACCTCAACACAAGGACATCCCCTGAAGACCACGACATTACAAAGACAGCATGAAATCACCTCAACACCATGACATCAATTCAACTACATGATATCACCTCGACATCATGACATCCCCTCAACACCATGACATCACTTCAACACCTCAAATTGGCTTTTTTATCTTGGACCTTGGAAAGTTGAGAAGGTTGTTGTGTATTTACTCTGACCTTGTCGGCAGTTCCTGGTTGCTGGAATCCTCTGTGTCCTGTCTGGAGACTATCCTAGCATCATCCTGGTAGGTCTACCTACCTTCTTCCTCTGTAGTAGACACCTTCCTCCATGCTCTTTAGCCACTTATTTCCCTTCCTCTGTAGGAGACACCTATTCTCTTTCCTCTGTAGGACACATGTAGTTTATGGAAGTCTTCCTACATAGGACATACCTACTTACCTAACATTCTCAGTTTTCCTTTCTAGCATTGTGCCGTATTCATTAAAATTACAATAGTAGGAAACAGAGTGGCAAAACAGTTGTAGTTGATGGTAGGTGACTTTGTATCCTCGCCAGGTGGGTTTCACTGTGGCCATGAACATATGTGGAGCCATCTTGGCCATCACAGGAATCGTTCTGTACGCCATCGATCTGAGCAACTCCTCGCTCACCTGGATGTGTCCTTCGCCCTCCCACCGGGAACCCTATGCTGTTCGTAACCATGGTTACGCTAATCACCATCATGGTGACACCGCAGCCTCCCTGGAGATGCAGCACGCCAGACTCAACCAGGAGTTTGAGGACGAATGCAGAACTGTGGCACACATTGCTGAGGTGACTCAAACCTAATCCTAACCGTAACCTAACCTATATATATATATATATAAATATACTTGTGAAAGCGTTAAGGCTTATAGAAAGAGCAATATGAAATGGAAATGAAGTCAAGATTAATTAAAGTCATGATGTAATGATTAACTAGCGTTGAATAGATGCTGTCTTCTGTGTTGGCCACCAGGGGCTGCTCTCTATGATTGACATCCTGCTGATCATCCTTACACTCCTCCAGCTGTCTGTCAGCATCAGCACCATAATTCTGGGGATCCAGGCTTTGACACGGCCAAGTGACCATAACAAGGTGAAACAAACATACCGTCATACTGTTACTACCATACTATCAGCCAACACACTGGAGGTCTACCATACAGTCAGAAATCTCACTGTTACTACCATGCAGTCGGCTAACACACTGTTACTACCATACAGTCAGACAACACACTGCAGGCCTTCCATACAGTCAGGAAACATATTGTTATTACCATAAAGTCAGACAACACACTGTAGCCCTACCCTACAGTCTGAAAACACACTGTTATTACCATACAGTCAGGAAACACACTGTTATTACCATAAAGTCAGACAACACAATGTAGCCCGACTATACAGTCAGATAACACACTGTTACTACTATACAGTCAGACAATACAGTGTAGCCTAACCATACAGTCAGACAACACACTGTAGTCTTACCATACAGTGAGGAAACACACTGTAGACCTACCGTACAGTCAGATAGCTCACTGTTTCTACCATAAAGTCAGACAACACACTGTAGGCCTACCATAGTCAGACCGAACATTGTTTACTATGTCAAGTTGTGATCACTAGTTGTTATAAGAAGAATATTTGATTTCAGTGTTGTCCGAATGCTGAGATGAAATTGCTGGAGTCCATCCCTACCAAATGCATCACCATATAATTATCTCTCTTACCAACTACATCACCATATAATGCTCTCTCTATTAATAAAATACATCACCATATAATACTCTCTGTGTCTCTCACCAGATTTCACAATATCAACGTAATTATACCACACATATCACTTGAAAATGTCAGATTGCACACAGTATGAACCAATAACTAACAAAAACAATATGAATCATGACATATACTTTATGTAGATTAGTTAGTTGACATAGAAAGTAATAAGGAGTTAGCAATGATTATAAAAGTTGATCATAATGTAATCATAATGTTTATTCTCTGTCTATAAATATTCATGTATGTGTAATTCATGCACAATGTCTCTGTTTAAAAATAAAAAAATAAAAATCTTTATTTCACATCAATATTGAGTAATATATTATATTCAGTCATATAAGAGATAAGGGGCGTACCACCTTACCCCACTGGCGGTGGGGACAAGAAACTTTATAGTTTCCTATCATGAATACATTCCTATCGTTCTTACCCACTGATCATGACGGCTCCTCTGTTTGAGCATGTTTCATGGACAAAAACTCAATGGCTGACTCATAGTCTATATGTCTATTCAGATCTCTTTTTGTATTAAAAAATAATAGTAATAATCCCTTATAATCTTATTCTAGATAAGATAGCTAACATTTCCCTCTCTTTCACACTTGGTGAAATCACAAAGTTTTACTCATTGCTGGTTTCACTAACACTGCTGGGTTTGGTATTTAGATAATGTTAGCTAGGTGGTCACAATAATGTTAGCTAGGTAATTATAATCATGTTAGCTAGGCGGTTATGATGTAAGCACAGTTATGATCATGTTAGCTAGGTAGTTTTGATGTTGGCTAGGTAGTTATGATAATGTTAACTAGTTAGTTATAATCACTGGTTAGTGTTAACTAGGTAGTTATGATGTTAGCTAGTTGATAATGATAATGTTAGATAGGTAATTATGATGTCAGGTACGTAGTTATAATAATGTTAGCTAGGTAGCTATGATAATGTTATGATGTAAATTAATTGATTCTATGCTTTATTTAGACCACATGATATTCAAGCTAACATCAGTACCTCATTGGACCACACATTTGTAGTGCTAACACCAGTCCTGAATAGCATCTTCTTCTACACATAGAGTGGTCAACACAACACCATATACAGTTTTATGGGTTTGAGATAAGTCAGACCCTACAAGCATGGCCTCTTTGCCAATCCGCCCAGGCCAAGAAAGACTGAAGGTTTACCTGGGTAAATTAGAACCTGAAGGCGTGGCTTAGTTACCATTCCGCCCATTTCCAATATATACTGAATTTTTACCTGTATTCGAGAGATGCTTCATGAACCACCTCCAGAGTGCAAGCTTGTTTACCTTGTGTCTCTGAATAAAGCACGTGTTGAACATTTACCACTTTTTAACATTTAACACATACCACAGAAAATTAAATTTAAGTTTCATTAGTTACCACGGTAGTTTTCATAACTCAGTGTTTACGTAGTATTGATAATGTTAGCTAGGTAGTAATGATAATGCTAGCAAGTAGTTATGATAACTGGTCAGTTGTAGTTATTATGATGATAATGATTGTGTTAGAATTTGCTAAACTAACAGTCAGCTATATTCTTTATTTAATTTGACTGTGATCCTTTCTCTGCTTCAAAGGGAACCAAACCCCAACACCACTTTAAGACGTTTGTTTGCATTAGATGACTCCCTCTCTAGGTTAAACACATGCTTTAGCATGCATCATCTATTGGCTGATTGATATTGTTATAAGGTCACCTGCTAATTAACCATTAGGGTGACACACCTGTCCTCCGCTTATTTAAACTGAATTAAAGTTTATTTTAAAGGATAGGTCAGTGGGTTTAGTTCTCCATTCATCCAGTTCAATCAAAGGTAATCTCAGCTTCTTCTGTTAATTTACTCTCCGTCCCCGTAGCTAGTTCTGCGAGACTACATCGAAGGTGACCAGCTCCACAGATATGGATGGTGGGGATGTCAGAGGTTCATAGACATGTCTGTAATGGCCAGCAGAGGACAGTCTAGGTCCCTGAAAGAAAGAATGACAAACCACCAGAAACAACCCAAAGCTTAACAAAACTACACTGCAACAATGTTAAGGGGATCCAATCAACTAACTGACTTACCTTGAAATAGATACGTGTAGTTTCAGTTTCACTGGTTAAGATTGTTAAATATTAAATGATTATCATATTTGTTATTGTATTTGTTCGATAACATTACATTATTCATGTAAAAAAAGCTAGCTAGGTCTTCAATGTTTTTTTGGCCAAGGACCTCTTGGCTTATACACACGACACGGTGGAGGGACCCCCTATTACATATCGTATAAAATTATTATGCTTATTAAACCGGGCCAATAATAACGTGTAGTGCGGCCTATAGTGCCATGTATAAAAGTGCCACAATGGCTCAGCATTGTATACACACATCATTACAAAGTACATCTTTTAATTTTTGGAAGAAATAAAAGATTGGGATCAAATAATTTCGGGGACCCCCTGCAGTAACTCTGTGGACCCCCTAGGGGTCACGGACCCCCTGTTGAAGATCTCTGCTCTATCTCTATGTCTTGTGTCTATATCGTAGCACCTAAAACCAGTTGATTTGCTTGATTTTTTAAATTGTATGCACTTGAATGATTCTTGCACTTTTTGAGGTTTATCTTCAATGTTGAAAATACTTACAAGGTGCTTTGGACAAAAGCGCCTGCTAAATAAATGTAATGCCTGTTGAAACATGTCAATGTATTTTGTATTATTCATTCAACACAGTGGTGAACTTAACCAGTAATTAAACCAGTGGCAGGCCTACTAGTGAATTAAACCACCTACTGGTTAATTAATGAAACCAGTAGTACAAGTGAACTAAATCAGCAGTACTGAATCAAACCAGTGAATTAATTAATGAAACAGGTTGTACTGATGAACTAAACCAGTGGTAAGCATACTAGTGAATTAAACCAGTGGAACTTTAACTAAATCAGTGGCACTATTTTTGTTGTCAGTTTGTATTGATTTTTCAATTAATTTATATAAACATACAATCATTTGCAGTATATGGTTGGAATGAAATTGTAAAAAAAAAAAAAAACACCCTCCCGTCCCCCTTGTCCATTTTAGTCAAACAATTTCACCAGAATAATTGTCCACTGATGCGTTTGTCCAATCAGTGGCACTGTTTAACTAAAATAGCAACTAAACCTTAAAATGTGTAAATTCTACATTCTACCTTTAATAAAACCAGTGGTACTGGTGGACTAAACCATTGATACTGGTGAATTTCCAGTGGTATAACTAGGGAACTAAACCAGTGGTAGTGACCTAAACCATTTGTACTGGAAGTAGACCAGTTGTACTAGTAAACTAAACCAGTAATTAACCAGTGGCGTTAATAAACTAAACTAGGGGCACTGGGGTATTGAACCAAAGGTCGTTGCTTGTTTTGTTTGTGGACCACCTGTCTGTTGACTTCCGGTAAACTAAGCTTTCTTGGCATACTGTTTTTTTATAGACGCCAAGCGGTCGGTGGCGTATTTATGGCCAGGGTGGTTCTGTACACGAGCTGTCCACGCGGGCTCTCTTGGCTACGATTGGCTACAAGTGGCACAAACAAAATATTTCAGCCAATCACAGGCCTCCACTGCCGAATCCTCGCTGTGTCCATTCCTTGACTGCATGCTCAGTAACTAGACACCGTGCGGCGCCGTCTTCCGTATAAAGCCTCCGCGGTAACTCAATATTTACATTCAGAAGAAACATATAGACAGCAAACAGGCTTGCATTCGAAAGCGGCACTTTATAGCTGAAAGAACGCAGCCATAGCTCTTGTTTTGAACATTGAGAATAGTCCCGGGTCGGTGGGTCAGGATGGTTGTTATGAAGAAGTTAAAGACATTCGAGGTAGTGTTCAGCGATCCCAGCAAGGCCTTCTACTGTAGCGGGGACAAGGTAGCTGGGAACGTGGTGGTGGAGGTGTCGGAAGTGACCAAAGTGTCAGTCCTCAAGGTGCTCGGTGTGGGCTGCGGTAAAGTGGAGTACGCTAAAGGAAAACAAAAGTGTCGAGAGGAGATCGATTATCTGAAATACGAAGAGGTTGTTCATCTGGACCAACAGAATAGAGGTAAGGGCAACTTAAAAGTGCGTGTTCACTGCGGTACAAAACGACCTATTCACATAATTTCTGTTTTAATGCGTTGACATAGGTTTCATCATAACAGGAGGAAATTGTGTTGTTTTAAGTATTTGTGTAATGAGTCGTCGTGTTTGAACTTGTGTGCCTAGCTCCAGATGGCTCCTTCACTCTCAGACCAGGAAACAGATACGACTTCATGTTTGGCTTCGAGCTGCCTGCTCCAGGGTCAGTATAGCCTATAAGGACACACTCCACATGGTCCCCATGGTTACGACAGGTTGCTAACACCCCTCCTTCCCCAACCAGGTGTCTTGTGTCGTCATACAGAGGCAAGTTCGGCTATGTGCGCTATTACGTTCGTGCGGTGATGGAGAGGCCTTGCGCGCCACCACAGCACTGTGAGAAAAGTTTCGAGGTTGAGGAACCTCTGGACATCAACACCCCCGATCTTCTGGTACGACCCAAACCTAATCTATTATCTCACCTAATATAGTTTAATCTATTATCACAACCAATCTACTGTCATGATCCAGATCTAATCAAATGATCACCCCTACTGGTACGACCCAAACATGATCAGATCTATTATCACCCGATTTATGTATCATTGAACACTCATCTTTATTATTTTATATCATTCTACCTCCCATCTCCTCTCCAACTCTTCTCTCTCCTTTATCTCATCTCTCCCCCATTTTCCTCCTCTGCTCCCTCCTCTGCAGGCTCCAGTAGCAGCCAGCAAACAGAAGAAGGTGAGCTGTCTCTTCATCCCGGACGGTCAGGTGAGCATCTCGGCGAGGATCGACAGGAAAGGCTTCTGCGAGGGCGAGGAGATCAGCCTCAACGCCAAGTTTGAGAACAGCTGCTCTCGAATCGTGGTCCCCAAGGCCGCCATAGTGGCCAAGCACAGCTACCAGGCAGGCGGACGCATCAAGGTCCTGAAGCAGAAACTGACGTCCGTCCGAGGAAACCACATCATCTCTGGGATGTGTGACATGTGGCAGGGCAGGACCATCCGAGTGCCCAAACTACAGCCCTCACTCCAGGGCTGTGACATCATTAAAGTGGACTACGTCCTCATGGTGAGCTCACACACTGAAGTCAGCTTCACACTCTAGATTCAAATGTCAAGTCAGCCTTATGCTCTAGATTCTGTCAAGTCAGCTGTACATTCTAGATATAACTGCCAAGCCAGCGTTGCACTCTAAATTCAACTGTCAAGTCAGCTTTACACTCTGAATTTAACCGTCAAGTCAGCTTTACACTCCATATTCTACCGTCAAGTCAGCTTTACACTTTGAATTTAACCGTCAAGTCAGCTTTACAATCCATATTCTGCCATCAAGTCAGCTTTACACTCTCGATTAAACTGTAAAGTCAGCGTTACAATCTAGATTTAACCCAACAGAAGTCCATGGTAAACTTGATGTAATACGTCAAGTTAATACGAGTTAACCTGAGTATTGCCATCCCCCCAACAGGTATACGTCCACATACCTGGCAGCGACAAGATGGTGGTGGAGTTGCCGCTGGTGATAGGTACTGGTCCGTTTGGAGGCTTCTCTAGCAGAACCAGCAGCGTCAGCAGCCAGGCTGGATCCCTGAGAGCTCCATCAGACAGCTGGGCCTCCTTCCCCTCCCCACCGCCCAGCTACGCTAACATACCCAGCTACCCTAATCTGCCCAGCTACTCTAACCTCCCTCGCGTCGATGGGGACATAACCCGCACCCCACTGCTTCACGACTGCGACGAAGACGAAGAAGAGGATGGTCTCTTTATGCTGGCCCCACCCCACGCCTACCCCCTTCCTCCCCCCTACTCTGAGGTAAGAAGCTAACCATGATGTCACTCTTAGCACTGGCATTGCTTGATGTTACAATTAATACTAACAGTATTGTGACTATTACTTTGATTCTAGCATTCAATAGTGTTTAATAATACTTAATAATACTATGGTGTACCTGTGTAGGTGGATGAGAGTGTTCCGAGTGGCCAGCAGGTCATCCAGGTGTTCTGAACCAGCCAGGAGGAGGAGAGAACACAGCACCTCCTGCTGCCAGGAGGAGGAGAGCTTCCTTGACTTACGTCACAGTGGATGAGGACAGAATGCAGCACCTCCTGCTGCTAGGAGGAGGAGGCTAGCAGGAGGTGGAGGAGACCAACAGGACATGAGGCTGTTCTGGAGTCTTCAGGTCCAGGTCATTCCAGTGTAGCACCAGACCCCTCATCCAGTCTAGCATCAGACCCCTCATCCAGTGTAGCACCAGACCCCTCAGCTAGTGTAGCATCAGACCCCTCAGCTAGTGTAGCATCAGACCCCTCAGCTAGTGTAGCATCAGACCCCTCATCCAGTCTAGCACCAGACCCCTCATCCAGTCTAGCACCAGACCCCTCATCCAGTCTAGCACCAGACCCCTCATCCAGTGTAGCACCAGACCCCACATCCAGTGTAGCACCAGACCCCACATCCAGTCTAGCACCAGACCCCTCATCTAGTCTAGCAGCAGCCCCCTCATCTAGTCTAGCACCAGACTCCTCATCCAGTCAAGCACCAGACCCCGCTTCTAAACCCCTCATCACTATAGAACCGGATACCCCCATCTATAGAACCGGATACCCCCGTCTATAGAACCGGACCCCCCCCCCCAGTCTCTCTATGAGAAACTGTCACACATCCTGTCCTCTCTATTGCTGTCTTGTGTTTTAAGTTTTGAGTGTTTGGCACTTTAGCTCACTATTATTATACTACTTTCTGTTGTAGAAAATATTTTATATTCTATACTTTTCAAGACCTCTTTGTTTTGTTACAACATCTGTTCCCATGCTATTATTTCAGGTTTAACGATTATGTACATAAAATCAAAACACAAATCATGTTTGTTTTTTTACCACTTATTTGTTGTCATATATTAATGATGCATAAATAATAAATTATTCACTTAAACTGTATTTTCATTTATGTCTGTTTCTGTTATGTGTTCTTCCCAGTGTTGCTATGGTAACATCTAAACTGATGGTCCTCATTTTATACTGGGTTTGGTAGTAACTACTACAGTGTGATTGTGGTTAGCTGAAACTGAAATCAACCAAAACTGGTAGAAAATCAGTTAACTGAAATAAGAAACTGGAACTGGATATAAGAAACTGGAACTAGGAACTGGTAATACTAAACATAAATGGATGAATGGACTTTAAAATAAAATAGAAATACTTATGCATGGTAAATATAAACAGTTTTCGTTTTGATTTCTAGCTTTCAAGATCGTGGCTGAAGTGCAGACAACAGGGCAGACTCAACCTGGCAGGATTGTTAAGTTTATTGTATTTTTTTAATGTTTGATTATCAAAATATGAAGGTAGATTTTAAATGCTGTTACCATTTTTTTCTTTGTTAACAAGCTTTAATGCTGATGGCCACAATGTATAGCTGATTGTAGCTGTTCTCAGTTAGTTATCATGTAGTATCAGTAATTATGTTGTAATATCCAGTATTTCACAACTCCAGAATTCTTTTTTAAACTCATACTAAAACTGAAACTAAATAGAATGGGATCTTTCAAACTGAAACAGAAAAATAAACAAGGAACACCTAGAGATAAGACTGAAACTTTGAACCAAAATTGAAATAATAACAGGAAATTAAATTTAAAAGGAAACGGATTCAAAAACATCTAAACTGAAATAACAGTATGGCCTGCTAGAATCTTTACCATCTGTATATCAACATCTCTCTCTCTCTCTCTCTCTCTCTCTCTCTCTCTCTCTCTCTCTCTATATATATATATATATACATATACATATATTAAACCTGCACTATGTACGTTTTCCCATTAGTACCCTCTAGTAGCTTGAGTTGTAGTTACCGTTAGCTATATCATTAGATAATCTCAGTTGTCTGAGATTTTTCCGCGGTCTTGGGCAAGAACGGAATAGAATAAAATCTTATAGAGAAAAACGATCTGGATAGATTGACTCGATGGGCTCAAACCTTCTAGTTCAGATATTATTAATGGAATAAATAGCTTCAGTAGAAATGTTACATATGCAATATATATTGACCATATATTTTGACTCACTATATTAACTATTATTTTACCTGTATATTTTATCTTCTATATAAACTACATATTGACCATATATTAACTCTGCATATTAACTCTATGTATTGACTGTAACTCTATATTAAGTATGCATATTAACTCTAGATAATGACTCAAACTCTATATTAAGTCTGCATATTAACTCTGGATAATGACTTGAACTCTATATTAAGTCTGCATATTAACTCTGTATAATGACTGGAACTCTACACGTTGCCTCTCATTAACTCCATATATTGACCACGCCCCCTACAGGTGATACAGATTCTCTCACACTTGCTCGTTCACACCCCACCCCTCCAGAGAGGTCTGTTGTCTCCTTCACTGTCTCCTTCACTGCCTCCTTCACTGTGTCCTCAGCTGTGTCCTCCACTTTGTCCTCCACTGTGTCCTCCACTGTCTCATTCACTGTCTCCTCCACTGTCTCCTTCACTGTGCCCTCCACTGTGTCCTCCACTGTCTCATTCACTGTCTCCTCCACTGTCTCCTTCACTGTGCCCTCCACTGTGTCCTCCACTGCCTCCTCCACTGTCCCCTCCACTGCCTCCTCCACTGTCTCCTCCACTGCTGGTTCAGGGCACTGAGAGTGGGCTGCACATCCTTTATGCGTTCCAGTCACAGGAATACCAGCCTTCGAAGGTCCACAAGCTTCGCATAAATACTTGTAAGTAAAGCTACTTTGGGAAGCCAATCCTGAACCTGAGTCATTAACTATGCAGGGACAGAACACAAATGTGTCTGTTTACTCAATGGAGCATGAGCTTTCGTCCATCACTTTATCCACAAAACATTTAAGATGTTGTCACGGCCCATGGGATAGAGTAGGGCGGTGACACTTTCATAGGGCTTGTTTGGTAATGATGCACAGTAATGATTTAAACAGAGTTTGAGTCTTGTTACTTGTGTGTTTATTGTGTGAAATGTTGGTTTTGGAAAAAGAAGAAGACAGCACAATACTGAGATTCCACAGGAAAAGTGTACAAATATAATGTGATGTGGTGCTGCTTGCAGAACAACGTTGTGAACTTTAATGATCCATGTGTTTCCACGGTACATCAATGTTTTCAGAATACAGAAGAAGCTGAGATGAATGTCCAAGTCCTTGTTAAAACGTTTGCTAGTTCTGAGCTGAGGTAAGGTCAGAGGTCAGGTAGAGTTGACAAACAGAACCTAACATATAGTGTAATGTAACAACATTGCCAATAGTACAGAGCAGATATTGGCGTACAATAATCACAGAAATGCATGAAGTAAAAGGGTGTTTAAAACGGCATGAATATCACTCTATCTATGTGAAGTAGAAATAGTAACAATAGTCTTTAATAAGTACACCAACAATTGATGTGTGTCCAAAGACAAGATAAATGATTTGTTTGATATGACCAACTCTCCTGTACCAGATGTACATCATTAATTCAATATAAATCAATATAAATCAATGATCAGATTGAAAGAGAGGTGCATGTCTGCTTGATTCATCCACAGAGAAACACACCAGGGGAAAGGGTATTCTACGTTCTTCCTCTTCTGCTGGATTGCTTTCTGTTTCCACATCAAGTATCTCACGCCAAGTTCCCTTCTTATATTCCTCGCAGGACTTCCTGGAATATTTCCAAGTGGACGGATCAGTAACATTTATGACACTTGTTAAAGGTTTGTGATATAATTGTTGTTTTGTAGATGTCAATTATAGTCCCTTCATCATCCTATGCGAACTGAGAAACATCCCTCAATCTCTATTCTCCCAATCCCAAATGCTGTCTGAGTCCACTAGGCCAGCTTGAAGCCTTAGCGTTGTGTTATCCCGATTTGGCTGCTGGAAGACGTGTGCCTTGGCCCCAGCTCTACCTTGATGTCCTCTTCCCTCTGAGGTCTGGTCCACATCCGTTTCCCAGTGAAGGTACCACAACGCTGCATCTGTTGTGGCCACGTTCAACAAACAAACCCTAATCCCTGACGGTGAGATGCGGCCCCCCCCCCCTCTCTGGGAGCCCAGACGCGGCTCCGTTCCATCCCTTTAAGGTGAATGTGCGGCTGCGTTTGAATCGCTGTCTGCGTCGCCCTCGTCTTCGTCGGGAATAACCTGGTGAATCGGGCCACACTCTGGCCCGTAACGATGCACCGCGCTCTCCCTCCCGAGAGCCGCTCTGGTCGGGGATTCACGTGCCCCTGGTATCGAAAGAGCCGCAGAACTCGGCACGCCTTTGTGCAAGCGCAGCCCCTGCCCCCGCCCGACCGACCGGCCCCGCACCGGTTTACCCCACCGACCCCACCCGTGCTGCCCCGTGCCTCAGTATGAGGACGGGGGTCGGGAGGCGGCAGGCCGGGCTGCGTTTTCCCTGCTGCAGGATGAAACGGTTTGGTCGAAAATGGGACATGGGGGAAAAAAGGTGCAGAGGCTCTTTTGAGTCCCAGCGACAAAAGAGATCACGATTGGGGGCCAGTGAGTCGGAGGGGGCCTCGACACACACCACACACACACACACACACACACACACACACACACACACACACACGCACGCCTGGATTTACTTTAACAAATAATAACCGTTCATAAAAACAAACTCAGGGGCGTGGATGGAACTGGACAAGACCGCGGACATCGGCCCCCCCGGAGCTTTTACAACGTTTTCCTGTGAACACACTCCAAGATAACTGTGCACACACTCCCTCTGTGCACAGGGGCAAATACTAAAGCCAAAGGCAAAACACATCCAGAGGAGGGGGGGGGGGGGGGGGGGGACCCCAG
>JAOPJO010000008.1:19668674-19681303 GCA_027123675.1 Molva macrophthalma | reverse complement strand
ATATATGTTTCTATTGGATCATAGTAAAGCTCTGCTGTCATGGCATAATTCATATTATGATCTTTATTAATGTATTTACATTGACGTTTGTCCAATACGTTCTGCAGGAGTTTCTCTTCCTGTTGATCGCATGGACAGAAGTTCAGCCAATCAGACCCTCCGAAAGAAAGAAGATGTACTTTTAAAGCTGGAGGTAAACCATTATAAAATTATAATATAACTACCGATAAATATATATAATAGGGATGTAACAATTGATCGGCCACCAATCCCTATCTGCCGATATACCCTCTAATATGATCAACGATCTACCGATCACCCATTAAATGGTCAAATGTTAAATGGCACTAACCGAGTTGTACACAAACATTTAGCCCCAAAAAATGCTCCCTCCTTCTCTGTGCTTTTCTGCCATTGAGACGTGGTGCATTCCCTGATGTTACTATGGGATGTTAGGAGGTATTCTTTATGCTGTTATGGGATGTGTGTTTCTCTTCAAGGCACTGGAGAAGGGTGAGAAGGCCGGCAGCTCAGAGGATGAGGACGAAGACGAGACAAAGAAGAAACAGAAGGAGGAGGAGACGGAAGGAGAGGAGGAGTATGAGGAGGAGGAGCTTGAAGAGGTGAGATTCATGCTCATTTATCATATCACTCAGGGATAGGGGTTTTTCAAAGGTAGAGTAGGCAATTTATTTGTATAAATTTTCTTTACATCCCGACAGCAATCAACAAATCAAAAGCTCCTACAAAATAAACAAAAAACTCTGGTATCTCTGGCCGTCGCAGGCCTGTAATAAGCCTGTCCAATCATTTCATTCGGCATGAATGAAGTGATTGTATGGCTTACATGTCTGTCTACCAACTCGGTTACCTGTGCCCACTCTGCCAGTGCACTCATTGGGCACGAGCAGAGTCTTCCACAAGGCAAGCAGACCTATTGCTATAGTAAGTGAACTAGTCTCGTGTTTTAGGGGAGTGGCGGAGGCAGGGAGGCCTTGAAGAGAGGGGCGGGAATTTTTTGGTTTGATACTTTCAAAATCGAGCTTACTCTGGCTGGTTCCATCAAATAGCCTACCCTAGTTTTAAAGTGTTAGTATGATGTTGTATATATTCTGATATATATTGTGTATTTAAGGAAAACTTTAGATTTTTCAACCTGGACCCTATTTTCCAATCATTTTAGGTCTAAGGGACTAATGCGGACAATTTTTGAAATTGTACCAGTATTGAGTGAGAACGCTGCTACCGGCTTCAATGTAATACTTTGGGGCAATAGCGCCACCTCGATATATGTCCTCTTAAAGTTTATATTCCATCATTATTGAAAGGATCCCTACAGCAAAATAAATGTATACGTCAAACCAAGTATTGCTCAAGGACAAGTCTTGCGAGAGTTTAGTTTTTGCAAGGAGAAAACGTGGAAACTTGAGTGACAGCTGGAGAGAGCAGAATTTGTTGTGTTTGACCACAGAAAAATCAATACTGGACCAATTTCAAAGATTGTTGTCCACATTAGTCCCTTAGACCCAAAATGATCAGAAAATAGGGTCCAGGTGGAGAAATCCAGAAGTGTTCCTTAAAGTGATGATATAGGTAGTATATATTATAATATTGTGTCTCCAGGGAACGGACTACATCATGTCCTACTTTGACAACGGAGAAGACTTTGGAGGCGACAGCGATGAAAACCTGGATGAGGCTGTCTACTGACCAACATGTATATGTACATGTCTCTTGGGTTACTCCTGGTTCACAACACTTTTTATCGTCTGTGTGTACTCTTTTTATTCCATTTTTAAAGCAAGCCTTTTAGAGAAAGTGTCTGTGTGTCTTTTTATCAGTTAATTCCAGGGTGACAGCATGGATGTTAGCCGTCCGCCTTACCCCTATGGAGTCCTGTATAGACATTAGTCTTCATTTTTTAAGACTAATTCATTTTTTCCTATTTTTTGCCGATATTCCGACTCAAGAGAGTTGTAGTACTAACAACCTAAATTAACATAAACATATCGTAACCTAGTGAACCCTTTGATTTGCCACGTCTCGCATGAGAAACAATGTGCCCGTTTTAAAGAGAGCAATGTCTCTCCATAATGCCAAATCATTTCGCAAATAATTACTAGTCAATGACCAAAACCATTAATACCAAGATAATAACTAGCATCCCAATGCTCCTTTGCGGCGGTAATTGTTAGTGACGTGTTTTACAAGCCTAATCTTGAAATAATAGGGTAATTTATTGCGGATAAATATAAGAGTAATTTACAACAGGGAAATATTGGGGTCATTTATTGCGGTGGAATATAAGGTCTGGTAAACTTGGATTCAATAAATAGCATGGATGCTGTAAATGGCTTGGAACATTGAAACATTGAAAAAACTTTATCAGTGTGGGGCGGCTTAAGTAAAGCGGAAGTTGCTGTAGGGTGGAGTTAAGCGGAAGCGAATGAAATACGGAAGCAAGGCGGACGAGGTATTTAAGGTTCTTATCTCTGGTTCTTAGGATACATCTAACATATATAAGGAATATAGGGGTTTAATATAAGGTAAATTAGTCAATACATGGTATATCTAATGTATTGGTATATAAAATGTCATATAGAGAGGGACATGTCGGTAGATTGCAGTTGAAGAGTTTGAAGTTTCCGTAGTCGACATTACGCAAAGTTTTTATTCAGTCGTACAAAGTGAAAATTTAATATTTTTTGGTATTTCATCTGAACTCTATTGAGGGGAAATATATTTGTACACGCGTTAAAATAGCAGGTGACATCGTTTCGCTTGCTATCCAGTAGCTAGCTTGCTTTGGCTAATATAAATCTATATATTTTTTGTATGCAGTCTTTCGTTATGCTGATATTTACACGAAACCTTGTAGAACCGATACAGCATCCACAAAAGCTCATAATATTCGCAGTATTATAACGTTTTATTTCGATTTTGTACAAATCATAATGGTCCAGCCAGCGCTTGAGGGGTCGTGGTGCATTAGTCCTGAACTGGGCGTTGGTTCGGGAAATGTTGTAATCACATCTTGCTAACATGTTGGAATCACATCTAGGTGACGTCGTGCGATGACCACTAACGTTACTCTCTTTTTTAGAGACGCTGACCGAAAACAAAACCAACGACTCTAAACCAACGTCCAAAATGTCCGGAGTGAATAGCGTGGAGGCGGTGAAGCGTAAGATCCGAGTGTTGCAGCAACAAGCTGATGATGCGGAGGAGAGAGCCGAGAGTCTCCAGAGACGGGTGGAGGAAGAGAAGCGCACCAGAGAACAGGTGATGTCCCTGTCCCGCCATAGACCTGTTTTATTCACTCTCTGTATACAAGCCCTTTTTATGTTTTATTATATAACTTGATTAATTTGCTCAGTACAATGTTCTTTAATTGTTGGCTTCTTTACGAGAGTTGCATGAGGAAATATTGGATTTATTTGGCCTTGGTACTAGGCTAAGGAGTTCTGAGAGCAGATGAGAGCTAGTAGTTGTTTAGTTTGATAAGAGGCTTTAGTTGGCAGACTGAAGTTAGTTGGCTTTCACTGTTTGTTGTCTCTGCTGGTGAGCAGGCAGCTAAGCCTCAGCCAAGCATTTTTTTTAAACACTTTATAAGGCCTCCATATTTATTTTTAATCAGCTGTCTCCTCGCTGGTCCTCATAGCAGCAGCCTACTTTCTGTTCCTCATGTGTGGCCAGTAGTATTTAGTTTCCATGGTCATGTTCAAAGTAAAATTATGAAAAGTCAGTTTGGGAGGCCTCTGACAGATGGCATTTTTCCAGGCTATTTGTATTTACATTTTGCACCGTTCACAATTAAATATCAATATTTATCCAATTAGTAAGTAAGTACAATTTATTTATAAAGCACCTATCAAAGCAAGAGTTACAAGGTGCTGTACAATGAAAAGTTTAGGAAAATATAAATAAATAAAATAGGACTTTACAAACAGAAAATATAGAGTTTTAGGGATGTTAAAACTGCACAGAAGAGAAACGCATTATAAAACAAAGTTCTTACGAAACAAATGCAATTCTTTGGACGCTGAGTGTTGGTGGATGGCCTGTCCTGTGTGCGACCCACTGTAAGATTTATAAGCATGGATAGCTGGAACATATTCTCTGACAAACGTAAACATCCTACCATAAATGTGTTTGTTACATTGAGAGTTTAATGTCTCTTGCTTTGTCATTGGATGAGTCGTAGTTTCTCCACATACAATTTGAATGTAATCATGTCCTTGATACAGGCGTGTTGTCTCTTTGACGAGGGCCCGTTGTTATCAAGCCTCTCAGAATTACTATTATATTATATATGAGTGATTCAAAGCGTAAATAATTTAATAAATACAGGTTAATGTCCTCTTATGCTTAATTTCGCCTTTTATCCTGTTTTTATTGCCAAATCAAATTGTAATTATCCTGCTCCAAAAACAGCAAAAATGTTTAGAAAAGTTATCATTTAAAGCTGATAAGGTACAAAAGTGACCTAATTCTCTCCTCAAAGCTGGGTCCTACTCATTACTGAGAGCAGGTATGGGAGCCTTGGTAAGTCTCTCTTGGTAAGATCTACTTTGAGCTGTGAGAACTTTCAAGTTTACTGTTAATTATACATTCTGTTGTGTTAATATAATATATATGTGTAAATATTATATATAAGTAAGATCTTTATATACTGTGTTGTTGTGTTAAGGTCGCACTGTGTAACATTTCTACTAGCTCGTCACTTAAAATAACAATGACATATCTGTAATCAATGCTGATTAATAGTGATTTCAACAATGTAATCAATTAAATCACATCACTCCATAATAAAAAAAATAGATATAATGTTAAATTATACTATTATAAAAAATGCTGGCCAGCCCACACCTCTCTCTGGGGTTAGAAGAATCTTACTTTCGACACTCCCTAAGCCCCTCCCACTCACACCACCCAGCCGAGCTATGCTAGCTGGCCTCACATAGTTGCACAGCCACTCAGAGAGGACAAAACATTGTTATTGAGTTCATTAAATTCTCAATGGCTCCCGCCTACTAGATGAGAGGGGGCTCAATCTTACACATTAAGACTAAAGCATATGTATATGTTGTGTTAATATATGTATATTTTGTGTTTCCAGGCAGAGTCTGAGGTGTCATCTCTGGGCAGGCGCGTCCAGCTCCTGGAGGAGGATCTGGACCGGGCTCAGGAGAGACTGACCACCGCACTGCACAAGCTGGAGGAAGCAGAGAAGTCTTCTGATGAGAGCGAACGGTACACACTACAGATGTTCACGATTAGTCGACTAGGCGTTGCTTCACTTTCTAGTCTGCACCAGACATACTAGTCATTTAAACTTTGGTTTAAGTTTAGTTTTTTCTGCAAATAACATTCGGCAGAGAATTAGATATTTAATTTAATCTGGTTCAGAATTCTCCATGGCGCTTTTCACCCCAGTCAGTAACTGCAGTCAGGCGAACTGCCGTTCGCGATCAGTTGGTCTTTTCATATATTCATTTAAGTATCTTGTTTTAATAAGATATAGAATAATATCCGTGGCTGTATGAACGAGCTCCAGCTCCTGCTGCAGGATTGAACTCTGATGCTGCGCACACACTGTCTTGCACCCCTCCGCTCGCCCGGTTCTAGTCTCTCTGGAAGTGTATCAGTGATTTTGGTCCGTGACACAGTAAAGAAACCATGATCCACCTGATTATATTCAGGCTCCTTAACTTTCTTTACTGAGTTTGAGCGAACGGTGGCTCTCTTGCTCACAGAAATCGATCAATAAAATAAATGTAAAGGAGCGTGTTCATTGTTATCACGTCTTGACAGATGGTTTAGTTGGATTTGGATTTAAACTTCCAAGGCTAGACAACTCATAACTGACTGGTGCGATGCAGAACACAATTGCTACTGTAGAGCCGACATGGGACGACTGAATTATCCTATCCTATCCGATTCAAATATTTAATCCTGATAAATCGCATGTTTTTAAAATAAAATCTTTAATCACACATTTTTTTTTAATCTGTTCAAAATGCACCGTGAAGGGCATGTTTCAAGTTTGTCATGCTCTTATCAACATGGACAAATTTGCTAGCTTTATGCTAAGGTATGTATATTTGTTTATTGCAAATCAGGTAAGGACAAAAACACAATGTAGTGTGTCCAACCTTTTTTCCAGCATTAACACAAAACATTGGACTGAAAAAATCCAGGGAACCACACGGGTCAAGCATTTATCAATATGCTCAAATCACAACTCACGGCAATTGATGATTAGAAAGACGCTTGATGATTTAAAGACCCGCTGCTACCGACAACCTTTTTTAATATTTCCAAAAACCCCACAAATGTCATGGTTTGACAACTCCAGCCCATGCAACTGTTTATCAAAGGTAGCATATACTTTAATTTATTAATGATTGGGATTTATTTAGGAGTTATGCACACACGGAAACAAGTTGATCAATTCATCATGGGGAAATACATTGAGACAAAACAACATAAATAACCAGTTTACAAAGGGAGCATATACAGTTTTAAGTGTTCCCTCACAGGCTCAGCCAGGAGGTTCAGCTACAGCAGACAGCACTGTTGTAATGTCTAAGTTTCAAGAAAGCCTCGTTTTGCTTCACATTGAACTATGTTGACATCTAAGTGCTATGGCTGCAATCGTTGCGTTATGCCATTTAGAGACATAATTATTTTGGAAAGCACACAGACCCGCCAGTTTGTTTCAAATAAAGCAGAATGAATTAGCCCAGAGCAGCCTTATCCTGTGAGGTTAAAGATACTATAATAGTCTCAACTACCATGGGGATGTGTGAATAATTATAGGACTACTCGTGTATGTGCAAACCTAAAAAAGAAAACCAAGTTTGATTATTCCTATAACCGAGATCAATGAAACAGGCTTTATGTTTATGGCTAAGTGTAGCCTACCTTTATTGAGAGTCGGGGTGATTTAAAGAGGAATTACGTTAAATGTAGGACAAGCATTAATTGTCTCAGTGGCTGAACATAATGACGCCCGTCTTGTGCACAATAGTTTTTGAGTCATGTGATCAGCTCCTGTATTTGCTAGTTGCCATCCGACAACAAGGTACTGCTCCTCTGCGTTAATGTGTCCAAATAATTATTGGTGGTAAAAATAATTTGTGTTAACGCCATTATTATCGCCTTTATCTCCCAGCCCTAATTTATAATGCACGTATTTAGCAACTATTTCAATAATTTTAAACCAGGCCAAGAGTTCCCATCTCGGCCTAATTTAAAATAGGATTTTGTTGCATCAAGCATTCCAAATGTTCTTTTAATAACAAAAGGACTTTATTTTCCTGACCATGTTTGGCCTCAGTTTGTAATGTGCTACATTTCTACCGATTTCATGGCTTTTCCCTTTCTTTTTCTTTTTTTTTTTTAACTAGTTCACAAAACATCTGGGTAACTTCCAGTTCAGTCAGTCAGTCAGTCAGTCAGTCAGTCAGTCAGTCAGTCAGTCAGTCAGTCAGTCAGTCACTCACTCACTCACTCACTCACACACGGCTAGTTGTGTGGCTGTTTACGTGCCCGGCTGCTTACCTGTTTGGTTCCCTGTGCAGGGGTATGAAAGTGATCGAGAATCGCGCATTGAAGGATGAGGAGAAGATGGAGATTCAGGAGGTGCAGTTGAAGGAGGCCAAACACATCGCAGAGGAGGCTGACCGCAAATATGAGGAGGTGAGTTCCCGCCGGTCACCATGGATACAAACACGCATGCATTGTCCGGCTGCCTGCTCCAAGGCTGTTCTGTGTGTTCAGGTCGCCCGCAAACTGGTGGTGCTGGAGGGAGAGCTGGAGCGCACGGAGGACAGGGCTGAGGTGGCAGAGGGGTGAGTGACCCATCTCCCTCTCTCTGTATGGCTGGATGTCTCTGTCTCTCTGTATGTCACTGCATGTCATACATCCATTTTTATTGCACCATGGTTGATTTTTGATGGCTCTAGCCTGCTAATGAATCAGTTTAACCAATGAATCCCAATCGGGTATCTTTGTCATAGGCACTGTGATGTCTCTGTATGTCTCCGTGCGTCTCTCTGTATATCTCCGTACGTCTCTTTGTATCTCCGTACGTCTCTTTGTATCTCTGTATGTCTCTCTCGCTTTATCTCTGTATGTCTCTCTCGCTGTATCTCTGTATGTCTCTCTCGCTGTATCTCTGTATGTCTCTCTCGCTGTATCTCTGTATGTCTCTCTCGCTGTATCTCTGTATGTCTCTCTTGCTGTATCTCTGTTTCTCTGTATCGGTCTCTCTCTCTGCATCCGTCTCTCCCTCAGTATCTGTCGGTCTCTCTGCATCTGTAAAAGTACACACGCATTAATTAGTTATGAATGGAGCCGAAAGCCACTCCCCCTGAGACCTGTCTGTCTGTCTGTCACTAGAAAGCTCCGGGAAATGGAAGATCAGATGAGAGGTTTCGACCAGTCATTAAAGAGCAAGCAGGCATCTGAAGAGAAGGTAGGAGCCACACTACTTTTACCTCCTGTCAATCACGCACTGAGGGGGGGGCTATACCTCCTTCCAATCAAATAAGTATGTGTGTGTGGGGGATCCATTTCATGGATGGACTGAATAATATAATGTACTACAAAGTTGTTATGTAAAGTTGTTATACATAAAGTTGTGTAAAAATATAAATATATAATTGAACACGGAAGTATTATAACTTGATTTAAATCTCCATTTAGCTATTCTGTCTCAGAGTATCTAACCCTTTGTTTAACCATTCTGCCTCTCCAGTACTCCCAGAAGGAAGACCGCTATGAGGAAGAGATCAGAAACCTGAGTGACAAACTGAAGGAGGTGAGATTCTCCTCAATGTAACCATTGGGATAATTCACCTAGCAACTAGGGGTGGGCGATATATCGATATTAACGTACCCACAAAATGTCACCTTGAATTATCAAGTATGCCTCGATACGCCGCCTGATTTTAAAAAATCACAGGATTTTTATTTTATTTTTTTAAATTGAACGTGATTTTTGATTTAGTTTTTTTTTTTCAATAAAATAATTAACCATAGAGCTCAATGGGTCTGAACACATACATTTATTTTAATTGCAACATTGTCGATTTTTGAAGACTCTAGCCTGCGAATAAATCAGTTTAACCAATGAATCACAATCGGGTATCTTTGTCATAGGCACCATGGTGGTAAACTATCATTAATCTCGATGGAAGTCGGGACTAAAAGCAAATGTTTAATTGCACTGCGGTACGGGAATATAGGTTGCCGTTGATAACATGACAGTTTGCAGTTGTATCATAAGTTTCGTCAAAATGACACATGTGCACATATCGCCGACCCCTTCTAGTAATGATGGCGATTCTCCTCCTAGTAACCATGGTGATTCCCCTACTAGTAACCATGCTGTCCGTGCATTATAAGGCTAAACCATTTGTGTTTTATGCTATATATCTATATCTCACTGTCTCACCCACTCACTCCAATAGTGTGCTAACTATTGACTTCCTGTCTCAGGCTGAAACCCGGGCAGAGTTCTCAGAGAGGTCCATCATCAAACTAGAGAAGACCATCGATGAGCTGGAGGGTAAGTCTTCCATTCACACTCCACTTAGCATGACTTACCAGTAGGGGTGTAATGGTTCCCGTCAAAAAAACTTCCCGTACGGGATCACACGCACGGTTTGGTGCACACACTTGCACGGTTAAGGGCAGATTGAAATATTGTATGACAGAGGGAGGAAAAAAAGGTGCCTGATTTTAGCGTGTTTTAGCATGTCAGAGTCAAAGCTATAAAGTTATTATAAACAGTGATACCTTATATTAGCAAGACTTTATTATATACAGTGACAGCCAGTACCAATGACCACTATCAATTATGTCAGTGATGGGGATGCTGAGTGATTAGTAGAGAACAACATTAGATAATGGCAACCTGGGTTTATAAATGTCAAATTAAAAATACTGTTTAACACTCTACAATGCTCTGTTTGACACCTTTTAGATGCTCTGTCTGCTGCCAAGGACTCTAACAAAAAGCTTCAGGCAACCCTGGACCAGACATTGGAGGACCTGAACAGCTGCTAGGGCCTGACCTCCTCCTCCATTCCTCCTCATACATTCCTCCTCAGTGTTCCAGTCTCACTGTTAACCCCATCCTGCCAATAGCCTGTCCAGGTCTGTGATGGACGTAAAGATCTAGCCAATACAGCCAAGGAGCTGAGTGTTAGCCAATGTGGGGAAAGGTGATCGGCCAATTGCAACACATTCCACTGCGGTAATGGGAGGGGCCAACGAAAAGCCTTGGGTCAAAGGATCTCTTAATGGTAGAATTTAAGTCTATTTTTGCAGCAAATAAAGTGATCATTGGAAATAATACAATTAAAAGAAGTAGATCATGTAAGTTCGACAGGCGACAATTCTCTCCCAGTATTTGCAGTTTCTTACTGTGATGTTATTGTAATTAATGCAGGATTTTTAAAAATAAAGGGCCACATTTAATAGCATTTCAATAGTGGTTTCATTACTTAATGTGTGCACACATCTCTTTGCACACTCATCCCTTTATTTCTTGTGGATAATTAAACTAAACTGTAGCCAAAATGAATCCTAACCTAAGTACCTAACCCTCTAACCTTTACCCTAACCCCAACTCTCCAACCTTTAACCCTCAATCCATTAGTCTCTAAACTTTACCCTAACCTAACCCTCTAACCATAACCCAACTCTCCAACCTTTACCCTAACCGTCTTATCCTCATAACCCTTACCTTCATGGATGGATTGTTCTGCGTAAATAAACCTTATTAAGGAAACTTTATTTTTCAAGTATTTTGCATTATAAAGGAAGTGGAAGAAGATGATCCGCCTCTTCATCTAAAAGGAAAGGTTTCAGGCACTAGATGTCCAGTTGGGACCATGTTCGGCTGTCATGTTCATGGAGCTGTGGACGGCTAAAAGAAGGCACAAAGGCTCTGAAGAATTAATGTGCAAAGCAGCCAAATGTTTTCAACAGTGTCTTCTGCGGAGGTGGTGGGGTGGATGTTTCTGCTGGAAGCTTCAGGAATTGTGCTGTCCTGCTGCATGTGAGGCGAGTTGTAAAATGTTCTCAAGCTGCTCCTCTAACGCTGGAGCGTCTGCCTCATTTGTGATGATCCAGTCAAACTCCTCCCCGTCCAATCCACACTCTGACTCCGCGTCATCTATTCCTGCAGAGAGATGTTGTTTAGGAGGGGGAGCATGAGTCTTTAGAGCTAGAAGGAGAGGGAGCATACATCTTTAGAGCTAGGAGGAGAGGGAGCATGAGTCTTTACAGCTAAGAGGAGAGGGAGCATGAGTCTTTAGAGCTAGGAGGAGAGGGAGCATGAGTCTTTAGAGCTAGGAGAGGGAGCATGAGTCTTTAGAGCTAGGAGAGGGAGCATGAGTCTTTACAGCTAAGAGGAGAGGGAGCATAAGTCTTTAGAGCTAGGAGAGGGAGCATGAGTCTTTAGAGCTAGAAGGAGAGGGAGCGTAAGTCTTTAGAGCTAGAAGGAGGAGCATGAGTATTATGAGCTAGAAAGAAGCAGCATGAGTCTTTAGAGCTTGAAAGAGCGGGAGCATGAGTCTTAAAAGCTAGAAGGAGCATAAGAGTGGTACTGGATAATAAACGGTGACCTCACCTGCTGTGAAGCGCCAGCCGCGGTCCCCACGTGTTTCCTCAGAAGCCTGGACCCGAATGCAGCGCGTCTGGCTAGGGTATTCTGTCTGGAACCACAGCAGGTCCGAACACCGCCGCGCATCACTCACAATCTGAACACAACATATAGAGTTGTATCACTTTAGACATCATATATATATATATGTGTATATATATATATATATGTGTATATGTTTAGACAATTGGTTAACCCCGTACCCAGACAGGCTGCTGGGCTGCCTCTGTTGCTAGGCGACAGAAGAAGCCTGGGTCCTGGCGTCTCCGTTGCTCCCCCCAGGCGATCATGTCGGCGCGGTGTGTCTCCTTGTAGCCACCGGCGGCTAGCAGCTCGCTGTAGTCCAGTCCGTGTTCCTGCATTCACATCATAAATCTTCAGGCTATGAGACCCACTGATGCTACGCCTGACCACACAGGAACCACAACTAACCCTGAGTTTAACCTCATACCACACAGGAACCACAACTAACGTGGTGCAGCAAGAGGCTTTATGTGTGTCGTGATGACATCATATAATCAATGATGTAAAAGATACATGCTGTTTGAGCGGGTAGGGGTTAGAGGTGGAGAGGGTTAGGTGGTGAGGGTTTGAGTGTTAAGGTGGTGAGGGTCAGTGAGTGAGAGGGTTTGAGTGTAAGGTGTTGAGGGTCAGTGAGTGAGAGGGTTTGAGTGTAAGGTGTTGAGGGTCAGTGAGTGAGAGGGTTTGAGTGTAAGGTGTTGAGGGTCAGTGAGTGAGAGGGTTTGAGTGTAAGGTGTTGAGGGTCAGTGAGTGAGAGGGTTTGAGTGTAAGGTGTTGAGGGTCAGTGAGTGAGAGGGTTTGAGTGTAAGGTGTTGAGGGTCAGTGAGTGAGAGGGTTTGAGTGTAAGGTGTTGAGGGTCAGTGAGTGAGAGGGTTTGAGTGTAAGGTGTTGAGGGTCAGTGAGTGAGAGGGTTTGAGTGTAAGGTGTT
>JAOPJO010000008.1:19595212-19613462 GCA_027123675.1 Molva macrophthalma | reverse complement strand
ACACACACACACACACACACACACACACACACATACAGTCACACACACACACACACACACACACACACACACACACAGGCACATACATACACACACACACACACACACATTTATTTGTTTAAATAAATGTCCAAATACATTCATAGTGGCGATATTTTCAAATATAGCAACAACCTGTATTGTAATCACACACACGCACGCGCACGCACACACACACACACACCTCCCAGTTATTGTCTCTGGGGTCCTTAAGTTCCTCATCATGTTCCAGTCTTGATTGCGATCTTGTATTCCAATATTACATTTTGGATTTTCTTCTTAAATGTCATGCATGGATTTAGCACACTTGTCACTTCTAAAACTGACTAACTTCCATTGTATGCACCAGCTACGATAGTGGTGGTTATGTAAACACAGTCATTTGTGTCAATCCCTTACTTGGAAAACACCCTTAACCTGTTTTTATCAGCTCAAATTTCTTTGCTTTATTTAATCCAATTTATTTGGGGTATGATTGCAAATGATTGCTAAAGAGAATATCTTAGAAAGTTATTTATTGACAGCCCCACACCCATCACACAAATCAATGTTATCTATGTGGATCACTGAACTCACATGTAGCTTACTACCCAAATCATTCAATCAATTAGAAAAAGAGCCACGGTATGTGAAGAGGAAATATCTCGGCCTTGGACAGTCAAGCTCCACTGATCATTGTAGAAAGTAGTCTAGGAGTTCTTCTGCAGTATCTTCATGGTCACCTGATGGGATACAACAACATTGACATTATGTGTGGGAGTATAGAAGAGCCAAAATAGAATGAGGGTATTTTCTTTCAAAAAGTGCATTATTGAAAGTGTTCCATTTACCGTTTTGACCTCTGTGTAGTTGTCCAAACCATATTCTCCCAGCTCTCTGCCATTTCCAGAAGCTTTGTAACCTCCAAATGGAGCTTGGGTTCCAAAGACATCATAGCAGTTAATCCTGCCAATGTATAAACACATGCACACACTTGAAAATGAGTGGGGGAAAGTCTGTTATTTTCATAGGCATTTCCTGTAGAACATTGGGTCAGTTCATGGACGATAGTTACAAAGACCATTCCAATGTACCTAAATCAAATGTTCAACTTTACATACCATTGCCATTATTACTTTTGTGCCAAGGGAGTCCAATGACTAGGCCAATCCAATGTGTTCATGGTGAAGAGCAGAAGAATACCAACCATCAAAACAATCTAACGCTAACCCCGTCCAAACAGATTTGAGCTTGTCTGCCATCAGACTTTGGATATTAATCTAAAGTTGGATTTATGAGACTAGGGTTACTCTCCCAAGTCTACCCTTTTAGCCTGGTTCTAGCAATATGTCTTGCAATGCATTTACATTCCCCATCAAACCCCATCACAAAATAGACCGGCCCTTTTGTGTCAAGCATTTGACTTCAATCAATGCCTCGACAGACAACACCTTCAACACCTTCAAGTATGTGACATGAGCTAAGGTTGAAGCTGATTAATGGAGTTTATCTGTAACCAGTTGGATGAGCTCCAAACACGGCACATGTCTTTTCCCCTGATACAAATCCAACAGTGCAGGGGCTTGGTGTATTTGTGTGGGACAATAAGAGATCATTGTAGCTCAGAAATGGTATTGTTTCTCAGCAGTAAAATACTGAGAATCATTACGACACCGTTTTGTTTATTGAATGTTAATCATTCAGCCATCTTGCTTACCTTTGGTCTGATCTTATTTTAAGGTACTCCGTCATCTGGTCAGTAGCCCAGTATTAGATTCATTTCGTGACCAACTGCGTGCTCACGAAATCAATCATTTACCCTGAATATGATAGATTTGTCTGAATCACTCCAGCCGCCTCATTGCATACTGCTGTGCACTCCCTAATCCAATAAAGGCTTGCTTTGACACTGTAGCTTAGATATACAAAAGAACGCCCTACCAGACGGTGCCGGCACGTAGGCCGCTGGAGATATAGTGGGCCTTGTCAATGTCTTTGGTAAATACAGCTGCTGCCAGGCCATATTGGGTGTCATTTGCTCTCTCCAATACTTCCTCCATGGAGTTGAACTTCATGATCTGCATTACAGGACCAAAGATCTGGAGGAAAAAAGAAAGATATGGACTATGGACTTTTCCATAGATACATGCCAAGCTCTAGCTAAATATTATTTTCTGAACATAAATCATATATAAGATGAATATCAAACAATGCTGAAGAATATCTTTCATGCTTCATCCAATACTAAGCAGCAACATGTACTCAGTGTTCCAGTGTCAACATTCCTTTGGCACAACTCAGTCGGCCGTTAATTTGTTGGCCAGTATACCGATAACCAACTGATTTCCTCATAGCGGAGGGGTGTATAAACATGCTTGCTGATGGTGGGTTGGGTAATCAGACTATGTGAAGTGCTGAGTACAGACCAAGCGGTCATCGTCGTTTGCATGATCATTATTGAAAAGCATGGCTCTTGGACGTGGCATCTGTTGGTGTTGGTCTACTGTGATGTTATATATAGAAATCAATATATATCACATATTTTTCCAAATATTGTGGGATTGTCAGCCGTTTGGCCAGCGCAGTGGTGCGACTGGGAATAATTATTTACAATTGCCCATGTTGGCTATGGTAGACTAGACTACCTCCGCTAGATTTTCCAAGGCGGCTTGCCTAGATAACCTGTATAGGTGAAATAAACGCATCCGATAACCCATCCAATAGCCTACCTCCTCCCTAGCGATAGTCATCTGATCTTGGACATCTCCAAACACAGTGGGCTGGATGAAGTAGCCTTTGTCAGAGGCAGCTTTTCCTCCACACAGCAGTTTGGCTCCTTCTTTTTTCCCAATGTCGATGTAGTTAATAATCTTCTTAAACTGTTCATCATCGATCTGCAAACAATGGCACACATGGTTGAGTGTGGAGTGTATAGCGGCTGTGTTTTGTATCGTCATATTTTGTTCAGTAAATGCTGGCTACATGTGCAAAGAGTAAAAAGGTCTTTCACAGTGAGTGTACAAACAACTGCACATACAGTATTCATTTTTACAAGGTTGAGTTGACATTCAACACAAGGGTATCTCTTATGTCACCTGAGGTCCGTGCTCAGTCTTCAGGTCGAAGGGGTTCCCCACCACACGGTTCCTGGCTCGCTCCACGCTACGCTCCACAAACTCATCATAAATGTTGGCCTGGACGTAGGTTCGAGTCCCAGCGCAGCAACATTGGCCTTGGTTGAAGAACAGGGCCAAGTGGGACTGCTCAACGGCATCCTCCACTTTTGGAGGAGAGGGGGGGGGGGGGCACATAGATAACCATCAATCCATGCATCGCGTGAGAGCTGCGGATTTGTTTTGTTTTTCTGCACCGCTAAGGTGCGTTCACACCAAAACAAAGCAAATATTCTGCTCTCGTTACTTGGGCGAGGTTGCTCGCGCAAACCGCAAACTTTTCTCGCGCAAGTGATTCCGCAATCAAGCGAAATTCGCGGGGAAAGTTCAAATATTTAAACTCAAGCAAATGACAAATTTGTATCGCTCGCGTGATTAGAATCAGGCGAAATCCGCGTGAACCAGGTCGTTCACGCCGCGCCATTCCAGCCATCCGCGCCGCCTGCTCGGCCGGCGGAATTGACTTTGTATGTATTCGCGCCGCGCCTTCGCTTTTAGTGTGAACGCACAGTTACACCTGGACTATTTCAAGTGCTATTCCTCAAACCAAACCAGACAATTTGGTCATGTGACCTCGGACGCTGCCACATTAACATGGGATCCCGATTACTTGGCTATACCCATTATCCTTTGCACACATACTTGGAAAGTACTCACTGTTTGCATCAGACAGGATAATGTTGGGACTTTTCCCTCCCAGCTCTAAAGTGACTTTCTTCAGGTTGCTGTTTCCTGAAGCTTGCTGAATCAGATGTCCCACCTGTCAGTTACCAAGCAGGTGGGAGGAGTGATGGTGCATAATTAGTAACCATAACGACATTGGAGTGTTTTATTGCAAGGGCGTTGTGGCCATACAGGAGTGCCGTTGCTAGTTCAGTCATTTGCTAGTAGTTAATTTTGTACCTCTGTGGACCCGGTAAAAGCCAACTTGTCAACATCCATGTGTGCAGCTATAGCAGCACCAGCTGAAGGCCCCATACCAGGCAGAATATTCACTACACCTTCTGGAAAACCAACCTAACATAGATGCAGAGAAAACAATCGTTATCATGAATAAGTGAATATTAGTACAATAAGTCAGTGTATTTTTAAAAACAACACTAAATCAGAAAGGAATCCCCTCTCTTTAACAGGATATTGAGGACTACTGATTCCACACAATGGTTCTGGACTCATATCAAGGCCAAAACGGGAAACAGCTCATGGTTTCACAAGGCTAGGCCAATGCAGAACAGTTCACTTTCATTCTTACATCATGAGACTTGGGACTTTTGCAATTATTCAATAAATGGTTGCAGCAACTTGCAATTTAATAATTAGTAAAACATCCATTTTGAAATACACAAGTCCTATATTTATAGTATTCCTCTCATTTACTAGATCCGTGTCAAAATCATGCATGTTGTTGAATGAGATTAAACAAACCTCTCGAATGCAATTCAATGGTAGTGTAGGTTCAATGTCTATGGAATCTCATATGCAGACCAAAGCAAGGATGTACCTCTTTGATAAGGTTGGCTACATAGAGGGCCGTCAGGGGAGTCTGCTCAGCAACCTTCATCACAATGGTGTTGCCAGTTGCTAGGGCAGGTGCAAGCTTCCACGCTTGCATCAGAAGAGGGAAATTCCACTACGGGAACAGAAGAGACAGACATCAGTTTTAAACTGACGTTTTGCTAAAGTCCATATAAATCTTATATAATGGTTTTCTTACTGGTATGATTTGCCCACAGACACCAATGGGCTCGTGTCTGGTATAACAGAAGTAATCTCCGTCAATAGGAATGGTCTTCCCCTCCCACTTGTCAGCCCATCCTGCATAGTATCTGTGCAAGCACAGGAAAACTTGCATCACGAAAAGGATAGCATTACATGAAGGGGTGACCGCATTATGACCCATTAAGTCCCATTTACTCATCGTCTACATAACTCAAGGGGTATGCTCAGATGTACAGGTTAGGAATGCTTGGAGTTTAATCTAAAGGTGAAAAAGATGAAAACAACCTCTGTTACAATGGCGACAAGCCGCAGAGTGGCTTGTGGGTTTATTTTACCTGAGACACTTGACCACATTTGGAAGATCCACACTGAAAGCAATGGCGTATGGCTTTCCATTATCAAGGGTCTCCAGCTCCTGGGGGAAAACCACATGAGCAAACAAGCACATGATTACCTGAGCCTTGTAGTTTTCAATCAACATTTGTTTGTTCAAACCTATTCCGATACAATAGCAGGGTTAGGGTCATCTGTGGTAGTAATTATAAGAAGAGGAAGTGTGGCTCACTGCAAGGTAAGCAGAATCCCTTTCAATTGCATCAGCTAAACGGCTGAGTAGCAAGCCGCGGTCTGAAGCATCCATTCGTCGCCAGGGTGAACCAAACCGAAAGGCATTGCGTGCCGCTTTAACTGCCTTGTCCACATCCACCTGAAAATAAGACATTCGACATTGTGGGAAGTTTTCTGAAAAATATTAAATTATCTTTTTTATTTAAAAACTGAGGATTCATTGGGAGAGACTTGGTGGGAAAAACCATTAAAGACAATAACATTCAGTATTTTACATGCACAGCTCATTTTGGGTACGGTAGAACAAACTGATCAGTGTCAATTTCCCAGTACGGTATTTAAATAACCATTACAGCCTGTACATTGGCACAAAAGTAGTCATGTATTCAGCAGAGGTGAGGTCAGTTGTAGAAGGGACAGGTGCTGAAAGAGCTTAACTTAAGTCGTGTTGATTTGCAAGATTGAAGATACTGATGACTGTGCATACAAAACATTTCACATGTAGAGCAGCATAGTTTGGATTCTAATAAAAGATCCTTGTTGCTATGTTTTCATCTTTGCCAGGCACCTAGATCTTTCCACCCAGGTGACTCTTCCGGAGGGGCCTCTTCCGGAGGGGCCTCTTCTGGAGGGGCCTCTTCCTGAAGGGACTCTACCTGGAGGGGACTCTTCTGGAGGGGACTCTTCCTGAAGGGACTCTACCTGGAGGGGACTCTTCCGGAGGGGACCCTTCCTGGAGGGACCCTTCCTGGGGGGACTCTTCCAGGAGGGACTCTACCTGAAGGGACTCTTCCAGGAGGGACTCTTCCAGGAGGGACTCTTCCAGGAGGGACTCTTCCGGAGAGGACCCTTCCTGGAGGGATCCTTCCAGGGGGGACCCTTCCAGGGGGGACTCTTCTCTTGACGGGTAAGTTTGCCCGTCAGAGGCTGATCACATTCACATTCTAATACTCCTAAATCTAAATCCTCAGCTCACCTGTGGAGTGGTGGCAGGCCACCAACCCACCCCCAAACTAGCCCACCAACACAGTGTGCCTGGCAGTAGAGTCTAGACTCTATAGTACCATCCTTAAGATAATGCATACCTTGTCAGCTTCTGCAACATGACAAATGACTTCGCCTGTGGCTGGATTGATTGTAGGGAAGGTTTTCCCACTTTGTGCATCCTGCCATTGATTGTTGATGAACAGCTGAAAAAAAAATAAAGAAAATATATAGATTACAGGAGGCTACATAAAGTACATTGCGTGATGTTTCTCTGCACCCCTCTGCAAAGGTATTGTAAAAAACGTATTCTCATTAATGGAGAGCATCAAATGCATACTGCTGTATGCGGAGTTGTGAGCACCCTGTTCATTGTCTTCAGCTCAGCCTTTAACACAATAGACTTGGTCAAACTCTTCAATAAAGTAATGGACATGAAAATGGGCCACTGCATATGCCACTGGATACAGAGCTTCCTGCGGAGCCGTCAACAGAGGGTCAAGGTGAGCAAACTCCCATCCAGCTCTCTGACCCTCAGCAACTCTCTGACCCTCAGCGCCCCAGGGCTGTGTACTCTCCCCATGGCTATTCTCCCTCATATACGGATTACCTTGAATCCCAACACGAATCAATATCTTCAAGTATGCTGATGATAACTCAACCATCATCGGGCAAATTACATTATCCAAAAGCAAAGAGCTGATCATAGGCTTCAGGCACAGTTCCTCCCCGTCCCCAACACTTCCTAGCATAATTGCGCAACTTTCGCTTAATATATTTAGCCAAGTGGCGTATCTTAATTTAGAACATCTTTGGTTACTTTTCGCTTCTCCAACTAAACATATTAATTACGAATTCTACCACACCGCTTGCACTGTGACCCAGTTAAGTCGTAAAGGAGTGAGTCACGTGGTATCAGAATGGTTCAGCCGAGGGCAATATCCAGCAATATATTTAGACAAAGATTTGGACCTCTTAAGGCACTATCGGAAAAGATCAGAAAACAAGATAACAAAAATTAGCTGCTTGTTCAAACCCCCAAAGGCCTTGTACTTGGGTTAGCATTGCGAACAACGCAACAACAACAAAAAGTATGTTTGGTTAAGCATGAACTTCTTTAACTTTTGGGTGCAATATTTACACGTTTTGATGGTGGCGGTATTAAGCTGAGGAGATACGCAGCTTAACGTGGTTAAATATTTAAAATAAACCCTTTATAATGAGATTTGAATTGTATACACTGTATACACAACATAAGACAGTCAAGGAAAACAACAATGCTTTTATTCGTCACTGGACTCGGCCTGCCAGAGTAAAATGGCACGAAACATGAGACTTTGCGAAGGGGTCCGTCTATGACGGACAACCTGCAACGCAGTATAAACATCTAGATAAAGCTGTGTAGCGTAGGCATTGGTTTAGGTCGTATTTTAATAGATTTCTACAATATTTGTATATATCAACCGTTCGAAGAAACGCATGCAGTATTTATTCACACCTTTGCAACAATACCTTATTAAAATGAACCACGGGCTGAGGGTTCGGTTTAGGAATGCTGGCAGCGGAATAGGGACATTTTGCCAATCGGTAAACCGGAGGAATAGTCCGCAAAAACATGGCACGATGCATGTTGAAACCAAAGGTGTTCCCTGCTACGAAAAATCCCTGCTACAGCTCGCAATGTCTAAATTAACTTCCAAGTGGACTCGAACTTATCAGGGCATGCGCGCTCCCGAATGAGAGAGAGAAGATATTCGCAGTCACGCGCAAAGGGGGTGGGCCAGGGCCGGCTCCCACGATCGGTCACGTGGTTTGCGAGAAAAGTGATCAGTTGGCCAGTATCTCGTACTAATGGCCTACCATACGTATGCCTCATTCTTACTGTCAAACATACGTGGATGTACGTAATTATCGACGTTATTGTTCTATTAACATTCAAATATATGCAAATATATGCCAAAATGCTGCAGTATTATTGGCTGTGTAGGTTAGGCCGCTATTTCTTCCGTGTTAACGCGGGTATAAAAATACTAATGGGCACAGAGAGCCTTTCCCCATAGACACCCAGTAAAAAACCAAGGGCTTTATTGAGAAAACGTTTAAAACCTGTTGTGATGGGTGTTCTGCCCTTTTTCAGTCCGTCAGAGGATTTGGCTGCGCTCCAGGTGGGAAAGGGGTTAAATGTGATGACAATTCAGGGGCCCCTGAGTGGGAGAGCCTGGGCCTTAGACAGGGCCCTGTATGTTAAATGTTCTATGATTTATCAATGGGTCATAACATTTGACGCTTACCCTTAACATTTTAAATGAAACAATGTGAAAATGATCTACTGCAATGAAAATGGTTTAGTCCAAAACACGTAGATTGCACGTAGATTGCTCATATGCCATCGCTTATCGTTCAAACACATTGGATAGTGTCGTTAATGTGCCTGGTTTGGTTTTCGTTATCAACATAGATGACGACTCATGAGTTCAGTAGTATTATACAATGTTGTATATAAGTTCGTTTTTAGAAGAGAGATCAATTATTTAATTTATTGTGTAAAAATATAATATTTAGGCCATCAACTTAGGCCTATAACTTTCTACTGCAGCTACTGTAAAAAAAATATCCAAACTACAAAGTTCCTCAAGCAGTGCTTCCAAAACTTTCTTTTGGGACCCACTCTTTAAAAATGGGTATGACAAGCCATGTGACCCAATTCACTATAGGCATCTATAGCCTACATCGCAAGAATAGCATAATTGCACGTAAATTAAAGTTCCTGACCATTACTGCCATTTTGTCATTACTTTGTATTAGGTCTATTATATTAGGCCTACAATAAATAAACCGGCATTTCGAAAAATAAATTTCCCTTGTTTACGAATAGATTGCTTGATTCATAGCCACAAGTGAAAAACTAATAAGTTACTGGGACAATTATATTATGGGTAATGTCCATATAGGGTTAAGCAGATGCGAAACAATATAAGAAATTTGGAATGCAATCATTTTCTGACCTAAAAAATGTGTCAAAGGCCAGAAAATGTTGGGAACCACTGGTTTATATGTTACAGGTACAGATAATCCAACATTTGTATTCTAGGCCAGTAGTTCCCATTCCTTTTGGGGCTAAAAGGCACACAACAATCCCAACCAATAATCCAAGGCACACCAATTTAAAGTTGTAGGGCAGAAGGATGTCACACATTATTACCAGGATATTATTATATACTAGGTAATTAGCAATTTTCTCAATATTTAACACAACACAGACTGACTAGTCAAAAAAGTACCACTTGGCTACAGGTCAAAAAGGAAATTGTATTATTTGTCAAATATGTATTGAAATGGAGTAATAAATTGCATTACGCAATTAATCAATAAAATGAATCATAAATAGTTTAAATTAAATTATGTAACCTATGTCAGGATTATGTATTATATCCAACAACATGTGCACAGCTTTTCTTGCCTCCAGGCACAGTGCCTATCAGTGGTTCCAGTCATTGAACCACTAGGCTATAGTGAAAGTACAAGAACATTATTATTCGGTTCTATCAGGTTGTTTCTTCCCCGCAAATGTTAGATGTACATGCTATTTGGCTTACATTTAAACTCTTAAAATGTAAATTATTATTACAAATATATTTGTTGAATTTGTTTTGCCATTTTTCCTAAATTAATATTTATGTGTGCATCTTAAAACACATTGGTGATTATCGCCATGCCTCATCAGCCATAATGTCGACTGTTGCTCCCTGTGTTTATAATGAATAGCAGCCGCCTTCATCGGACCAAAACCATCTCTAAGCAAAGATACCTTAAGTTGCAGTCGGGGACATCTGAAAGGCTGTAACAGCTGTTAGACTTTATGATCACAGGAAGTATAGCCTACCGCAGTTGCACTCTGCATCACACTTCAAGAGATGTGCAGAGCGTATTTTATACACTGTTGATTAAATAAATTTAAACACGAATTATCAAACATGTTTTATATTAAAAAAAATGAATAATTGACATTATAAATTCAGCCTCTCGGATCTTGACTTAATGGCCAAGAACCAACGTGGGTCTTTTGTCTAGCACCAGTTAACAACCACTGCTCTAGAAATGGCCCCACATGGCCAACAATGGGCCACTAGAGATCACACTGGACAATATTGGTTCACATTGGCTTAAAGTTTTTCTACAAGGGGGCCACATATTGGTTTGGTATTTAAACCTGCACTATGTACGTTTTGCCATTAGCAGCCTCTAGTGGCTTGTTGTAGCTACAGCTATACCTAAAAAATGAATCTCAGATTTTCCCAAAGCATTTAATCTACAAAAAACGATTTAGAGAAAAATTCCCTGGATGGATTGACTCATGGAAGGGCATGTTTATTCTTGAGAAACTTTCTAGTTATAGTGCAGGTTTAAGCCTATAGCTCACGTGAGATCGAATATGTCATACTTACCTCAGACTTTCGTATCATGACACACATAATACTCACTGTACCAAAGAATTTCTTGAAAGAATGAACCGCTTCCTGTTTTATACACAATAGCTTGTTAATGATAAATATATTAATGCGACTAAGTTATTACATTTCAATGGTAAAGGTTAGATTCAAGTTAATGATCTGGGAGGTTTACGAACATTCACCACAAACGGTAGATACCTAAAAAAAAAAGTACTTCAAGGAAGTTCCTTCAATCAGGGGCATTTCTTCTTCTGTGGTTCTGTAGCTAGAACATTAATTGTTTATTTGCCTGTTTGAACCTTTGCCATCTAGATGGGAAAATAGATGAATATTTAAAATATTTATATTATGGTTATTGGGGCCCGAGTGTCAATTGTGCAGGGGTGCATATAATTACTTTATACTAGTGTTTCTCAGAGTAACACTAAATGTGATTCCCTTTAAAATGTGGAAAGGTGAATTTAGCTTTGGCTAATAATGTCAGTGCACAAAAAGTAAAGGACGATCAGGAGGTTGATTAAAAAAAAAAAAGTATGATTAATCTATACGATAAGATATGGACCTGGAAATAACATTTGAGAAGTGTGCGAGAACCCTTGGTGACATGCAAGACAAGAGGAAAAAAGGGCTCAAGGAAAATCAGTTAATGCTGGCAGGAAGAGTCCAGGGAGGGTGGATCAACAGCAAAAAAGGCGCACATTTGCGGTTTCTTTGACCTTGGTGTGCAAAAGTATACTCTTTATTCTTATTATATATCCAACTTTATTCTGCCCCGTCCCTCTCCCCTCCCACAGGGGCTGACCCAGCCCCCCAACCAGTGGCAGACCAACAGAACAGGACAATGCTGACTGCCACCAGTTTACTGTCACTATTACAATAGCCAATCAGAGCTCACCTGCATAAAGAAGGCAACCAAACAAAGAAGAGCAGAAAAAAGGGCTTATTTTTTCTTTTTTGTTAAATAGTAATAAATACATTGAGATGCAGTGGTTCGTTCTTTATCCCTTTTCTCTGAAGCAGGAGGGTTAAAAAGTTTGGATGTCATGTAGTTGTGTTTTTTTAAACGTTTTTTTATTGATCTGTGTTGGTTCTTTAGCAGCAATCCGCATCAATTGTCATGGTGATTAGCAGCACAGAGAGGAGGAAGCTTGTCTGGGGAACCACCACAGGAGGAGCAGGAGAAGATAAGAGGAGGAGGAGGTTCCCTTCACGTGCCCCGTCACATTCTCCTACCAGCCACCCCCCACTTCTACTATATAAGAGAGAGAGAGAGAGAGAGAGAGAGAGAGAGAGAGAGAGAGAGAAAAGAGGGGAAGGGGGGTGCAGTTCGGACAGATTCCAACCGTAGTCCTGTTCCTGAACCTTTATATCATTGAAAATTAAAGCTGGGAAGCATTTTCATTTTTCAAAAATGCAAACATGTTCTTGTGTTTTCTAACTGCTGTGGCTGAAATAGCATTTCTCTTCATTTTTTTCACTCAACTCCATCCTGGATGAATATGGGAAAATGAATCCAACGCTGTCATTTATAAAACTCTCCCCCCCCCCCCCCTCCTCCTTCAGAAGCAGGAACAATCAAGTAAAAACACACAGCTCCTCAAACCACAGAAAAAAATCTAATATTAAACAACAATATTCATAAAAACAAGCCAGTCTCAATTGTTCCATTCTAATTCACAGCTGTTGCTCCTCCCTTACTCTTCAAAGAAGACAAAAACTTAAAGAAAGAATAAAATAAGCTTTCCCCCCGCCTCCTCCTCTCTCCTCCTCTCAAGTAGAAGAAATGATCTCCTTCAGCTCAAAGTTCACCACTTAGTCTCTGAACTGAGTATGTGTGTCTGAGACTGTGTGTCTGTGTGTATGTATGGTGAAGGGGCTCTATGTCTATTTACCACTTTTGTATGTGTATACTGTAGTTGTTAAAGTCGTATGGCTTTAGGGTGTGTTTGAGGGTATATCAAGAGTTGGCTGCCCCTTCGTCCGAGTCTGGCCGCGCCCTGCCGCCCCCCGCCAGGTTATTGTTGTTGGACACGGGGTAGTAGTCCTCAGGGGGCGGAGCTTGGGGCCCCTGGGCACCGGAGGCTGTCCGAGTCCGGAAGGCAGACAGTCCGATTGGCAGAGCTAGGGGCAAGGAGGCGGAGCCAAACTGCGAGGCTTCCATGGAAGACACCGCCCCGCCTAGGTGGTGAAGCCCCAGGGACACGCCCACATCCATGCTGTCACTCATCTGGGGGGAAGATCCCTGCTGGCCTCCGACTCCTCCTCCGATGCCCGTCTGCACCTGTCCCTGTCGCAGGCCCCGTCCGCCGTTGCCGTGGTGGGTGTAGACAGGATGGGGGTGATGGGGCGCGTCCAGGAAGTGACGCTGGTGTTGCTGGGAGGCAGCCGGCTTGTGGAGTAGCAGCTGAGTGTACGACTCCTGGCCACCCCCGCCGCTCTCGCTGCTGGGCCAAATACGCATCTGCTGCTGGGAGGGAGCCTGAAGGAGAGCGGACCAACAGAGGCAGGGGGAAGGCGATAAAAATACAAATGTGTTCAGTAACAGCCCAAAAAACTGTACCGAGTGTAATTCCTGGTTGAGTTTTAGTATTGAATATTAGAACATGGAATATAAGTGTTGAAAATAAGCATAGTTCTGAGCGTAATTCCTTGTTTAAACTGTATCTGACTTAGACCGTTGACTTTTGTGTTTATTAGTGGCTGTTGATTCTTTGCCAGGCGATGCTGCGACAACAACTGATAAAAGGGAGTGATACATTTGTTTGGGTCCAATCCATTTTTTTCAGATAAACACTCCCAAGCTACATGATCCCACTTTAACTGATACAGTCTCCCAATATAGTCAGCTTTATTATTACACTGTAATATACTTATGGCTTTCTAGTATATTTATCCAATATATATATATATAACATTTTTTTTTTATTATCCTTTCTAGAATATTATGCTTTAAAAAGGTACTTGTCTCAAGCACTTCAATGCCCAGTCTGACTCTGTGTTGTTTGGTGCATCTGACAATAAAAGACTTGAAGTTTGACAGTCCAGAAACAACTTAACATCCTGTTGATTCAACCTGATTCTCATTTACGCTATACATTCTAATAATAAACATACAATAATATATCCATCCGTCTCTATTGGTAAGTACCTGAGGGCTTGTCATTTCGTAGTCTGAGTGAGTAACAGCAGAGTTGTAGTAGCGATTACTGTAGCGGTAGTTGCGGTTGTCATTGGAGGAACCACTCGAGCCACCTGGTAAGAAAACACGTCATGGTGATGATGATATCAATCAAAAATCCTTCTTTCAATTCCTGTATCATTGCCTCCGAAATGGTTCATCAAACAAACTACATATCGGTTGGTTATTAAAGCCTTTTTAGCAAAGGCACCATACCTTGAAGGCAATATTAGCTCGCTGGCACGTTGGTAGTAACTTCATTGTTTTAAAAATCCTGCTTCTCATTGTGAAGCATGAATAAGTGATCTTTTGATCTATCTCTAGTGGCTGCAAGAGCATTTAGATACAATGCCAAAACCATTGCTTGCCTATGGTGCAACAACGTGCCAGCAATGCTCTTCTTCCCTCTTGCTAACAGCAAGTAAAAGCAAGAACATGAGACTTCCAGGTAGGCTTTAGTAGGCTACCCGATGGCTTGTTGGGGCCTGATAGATTGATGACAAAATGACCCCATTGTTCAAACCACTGAACAAGTCAAGTAACTCCCTTCTTATGAATAGAGAGTCTACCTGGTTAACTCAATAAATGTCTCGATAAGTTAACAATATAATATGTACAGGCTAGCCATGTATACACTGGGGGAGTTCTTTAATTGGCATGAAGAAGTTTAAGAACTGACTGACTGAAAGATATATGACATCCCTCTATTGATTATTATTTTTCATGATGTAAATAAAATAATAATATATACTGTTGATTATCATCATTTATTATATTGATGTTAACCATCAATTGTGGTACTTATTAATCTGGAATTTGTAGACAAACCAGGGCCCCCTATTTAGCTTGTCTGTGTCATTTAATAAAAAAAAAGAAAAAGTAGATGTTTTAAATTTGACCTATAGTAGGTGCAGAGGGTCGACCAGGATCTACCCAGCATGTTTTTAGCATAGCATTAAGATGGTTTTTAACCATTAGATGGCAGCAAACTCTCAAAAGTGTGCTTGGGGGAAGTGTAGTAAGTGGCGATCTAGTAAATGGACTTGAATAAGTGACACAAACATTTCAGGTGTGCCCATACATCATATAATACATCATTGGCCATATATTGATGGGTGTGAGACATTTGTATACCAGAGCTAGAGACGGAGCTTGTAGTGGAGGTTGAATGAGAGTGGTCCATGGCAGGAGACGTGGATGTCGATGAACTTGTGTTGGTTCCCTCGTCTGTTGTCTTTTTGAAGAAATTGTGCTGCAGAGCGTAGAACGGAGTGATTCGGCTCTTCGGATCGTAGTCTAGCATGCGCAGGATCAGGTCTGAAACAAAAAACACGTGGAAATTCAGGAAAAAAGTATGACATGATCTACCATGTGATGTTATAGTCTGTGGCGCATAATTCATCAAATATCCAATCGAATTAGCACTTTGTCAGGACATTTTTATTGAATCCGTATCGTCACAATATGATGATTAGAAATATGTTTTGTGTCCTATACACTACATGCGTTCTGTTCGTAGTTTACCTTTAAACTTCAAGTAGTCACATGGGGCATGACCTGGTTCCCCCGCACGGCGCCCACCTGGCCCTCCTGTCTCCACCCCCAGGATTTCATGGAGACGTCGCGTGGCTGGAGGTTTATACTCCTGGATCCAAACACACACACACACACACACACACACACACACACACACACACTATCAGCTGCAGTCTGATTACAACAATACTTTAGAATGGCAATTAGGAAAATGAACATAGTAGTTATGGTACAGGTCAGGATTTAAGTACCTTCTTAATGTCCTTGTTCTTTTTTACTGTCCACAAACCATCTGACAGCTTGTCAAAATACTTCCTGGCTTTAGGAGCTGTATCCAGCATGTGGCTGGGAGGAACACCAAGCACCTCCACGATCTTATTCATCTGGTCTACCTGTAGGCGCAACGGAGAGGAAGGTGAACACCGCGCTCCAAGGACAACATTCCCGGGAAGCTACCTCGTATGGCTAGATACAGATACAAACTGCACCACCATAGAGGAATATACACAAACTCATACACATGAAGACCTCTTAAGCCCCGATGACACAAAACCCTTTTTATTAACATCTGGGGCCAGACACACTCATACACGCTTACATAAAGTCAGTCTCTGTTGGCATTGTCCTAACGCACAGACTACATGCGCATGTCAGTGAACAGGTGCATCTCCATGTGTTTCAGCTGTATACCTCATTGGATCCACTAAACAGGGGCTCTCCTGTATGCATCTCCACCAAGATGCAGCCAAGAGACCACATGTCGATGGCCAGGTCGTAGGGCATCCCTAGCAACACCTCTGGGGAACGGTAGAACCTGCTCTGGATGTACTGGTAAATCTGCAGAGGACAGAGGCAGAGGAAGGAGGGCGTCATAGGAGCGGAAGATGGAAGGCCAGTTCACGGTGCAGGTAGGTATGGACAGGAGGTAGAGCAAACAGAAGAAAGAGGGGGAAAAGGTAAGAAGGGCATTAGGGACAGGAGTAAGGAAGGATTAAGGGACAGCAAGTGTTACACCTGGTTTACGTATTAAAAAAAGAACAATAAAATGAAATACATAAATAATAAAATAAATGTAAAGAGTAGCCAAACATTGGACACCACAGCCAGAGATACATTGTGTTTCATTTAACATTTATCTTGAGCCATTTAGCACACGCTTTTATTCAAATCAACTTACAGGTTGGCAGGCTGACAACAATCAAAGCATACTATCAATCAATACTGGAGCAACTGTGTGAAAAGGGTCTGGACTGTGTGAATAGTCTGGACTGCAATGGACTGTGTGAATAGATTCTGGACTGTATGGACTGTGTGAATAGATTCTGGACTGTATGGACTGTGTGAATAGTCTGGACTGTATGGACTGTGTGAATAGATTCTGGACTGTATGGACTGTGTGAATAGTCTGGACTGTATGAACTGTGTGAATAGATTCTGGACTGTATGGACTGTGTGAATCGTCTGGACTGTATGGACTGTGTGAATAGATTCTGGACTGTATGGACTGTGTGAATCGTCTGGACTGTATGGACTGTGTGAGGAGTCTGGAGTCTAGTCTTTGATGCATGCTGTGACAGGGAGCCAGTGGAGTGAGGGAGTGTGTGGGGAATGGCGCGACATGTGTGCCTGCTCAGGTTGGTTGAACTCCATGCATGTTGTGCTGTCACCAGGAGCTTGTTTTTAGGCTCATTTTGTTCCCGTCTCCATTATTGTGAATTACGAAATGCCGTAGAGTCCTTTGGTGTTTACCATGTTTGTATTGTGTGTGTATTACCAGATCGGTGTGTGTGTGTAGTGCTTGCAGGATCTATATTGCTCACCCTCTGTCCGAGCTGGCAGGAGGATCCAAAGTCGACAATCTTGATGGCGGATCGTTTGGGGTTACATAACAAGATATTCTCTGGTTTCAGATCGCAGTGGATGATTGACAGCTCTGGTGTGGCCAGGAATAATAATGCTGTAGATAAAAACAAAGATACATATATAAGCATCTAATGATCACTTTTCATCATTAATATATTGCCTTTAATATATTTTGCCAAATTCCGAATAAAACAATCAAAAGTGTCAAATGTTTTCTTTGACTAATCATTTTATCTATAAGATATCATAAATGATGGTGAATGCTTTTGGAATATATTTAGAATGGCTTTAGTTCCTGCTAAATTCATCAAGGGTGGTAAATGACAACTGACAAGACACTTCTTATTTATATCTTGTGTACTTATTTTATATTCAAACTGAAAACAATGAAATGTTGCTCAGAATGGTATTCTCAAACAAGTGGAAATTGCTGCCATCTACAGGTCAAGAACATAGTTGGTTCGCTGTGATACAGGCATGGAAGAAGACGTAATTGTTCGTATCACAGTACCAAAATCACTCTGGACTAAAATATTAGGGGTTATTCTCTTTTTCATATATTATGTTAGGAATCAAACACAGACATTATTCTGATTGTCACATATAAAAAGGTCACAATTATAGAATAGAACAGCATCAGCACTAACGTGGGTGGCTGTAGGCATGCATTGCCTGCATATATGTACATTTATGTGTGTGTGTGTGTGTGTGTGTGTGTGTGTGTGTGTGTGTGTGTGTGTGTGTGTGTGTGTGTGTGTGTG
>JAOPJO010000008.1:19577137-19595112 GCA_027123675.1 Molva macrophthalma | reverse complement strand
GTGTGTGTGTGTGTGTGTGTGTGTGTGTGTGTGTGTGTGTGTGTGTGTGTGTGTGTGCGTGCGTGCGTGTGTGTGCGCACATACCTGTGCAGAGCTGCTGTGCAAATTTCCTGGTCAGGTTGAGGGACACTCCCCTGAAGTTTGTGTTCCTCAGGAGATCATACAGGTTGTAACTTAATAACTCAAACACCAAACATAGATGGTTTCTGAACATAAAGTGACGCTTCAGGTGAACTAGAGAGAAGGAGAAGTCAGAGTAAAACAATAGTCAGTTTAGATGTGGGAATAAGAGCTAAACCTTAATACCAGTGGCGGCTCATCACCCATCTTAAAATAAGACAGCCAGCACTACGACTGTACTGCTCACCTATGCCCCCCCTCATAGTTACTGTTGCCAACTCGGACAAACAAACTGACCAGAGCAACCATGCCGCGGTTGTCCTACAGCGCCCAAGTAAATGTCTGCTATAATTAATCTGGGATGACAGGGTGCTTTGGATGAATGCGAGCCCCAAAGACAGTCCAATGATGCCATCTTGTGTGACAACGCTGTTCTAAAAGGCTGGCGATATCGGTGCTTACCTATGTAATATTTCATCTCAGTGTCGTGCTTGTTCATGAGCTCCAGCAGTCGGAGCTCAATCTGTGCCTGGTTTAAAAAGGCCTTCTTATTCTTTATGATCTTAATAGCCACCCATTCCTGCTCATGGTGGTCGTAGGCCTTCACCACCTGGAAGAAGACAAATATTAAAATACTACATTTATCAAGATCGCAATCACAGGTATCCATTTTGGATTAGTTTTGTTCCTGGTGAGGACATATGCATAATGAATAATAATTCTTTACCTTTAACATAATTTGTCAGTTCATTAGTCGTATTTTTATATTCTAGGTGAGAACAATGAGTGTTTGAAAATGTTTTGCACTCATAGATATTATCACCAAGTACTAGTTGAACAACAACATTACAGAATAGTCTTTTATCACAATGACCGTTTACACAAGAGAAATATGTGGATTCTACAACAGATTTTTGGAATTATATGCTATCACAAAATGTATACAAGGAAATTATACATTTTCCAGGAAATGTTTATCATATTTATCACGTATTACCGGTAAAATAGATAAAAGTAGGGTTCTTTGTCCTATATATGGTTCTATAGAGCCGCTGCCATGACAGTAGATGTATACATGCACAATGGAACTACCTGTTGAGGCCATAATATTGCCGAAGAGATAGGCAGTACCACCGATCGAGTTTGATAATTTACCCTGAAAGGAAAGTTATGACAGTGCCTACTCAACCCCTTGGTTGTAAACATTTTTTCCCAAAAGTGTATTAAATCGATGATAAAAGGTCTCTAACCGGGAAATGGCACAGATAGTAGTAAAGATTCATATTTTCAACATTATGAACATAACGTGTGTGGTCACACATCTTGGGAGTCTCAGTGTACCACCTCATACAAACATTGTCATGTGGGAATGAACGAACACTGCCGTTTTATTACATCTGTTACATCTTCCAGTGTGCGACGTCCACAACAGTTTTGTTAAAGATATATGTATAATACATGTGCTTTGCTTTGCCTGATTGCACGGAAAACCAACTACACAGACCAGTTGTAACCGTGAGGCCATTTCTTTCGTTCAACAGTCAACGGCTCTTCCTTCACCTGTCCAAAGGAGCCCTTGCCGATGAGTGAGTCTATCTCATAGCGGTCCAGCCACTTCTCTCCATTTTTGACAATGTAATCGTAGTTGTCGTCATCATAGCCATCATTGTAGACTTTCCGCTCCTTCTTAGTGCTGCTGTCCTCTGGGGGAACCTGCTGGGCTCGCCTCTTCTTCTTGGTATAGTACACCTGGACGGAGCGGGAGCAGACACAGTACCTGACTGGTAACATCCTTCACATCTGTATATCTGTGATTTGGGATGTCACAATGACATTTAGCTTGGTTCAAGGTTTGTCAAGCATACAATCCATCTATCCATCTTTATTTATTTCAGTGGAAAGAAAGTAACTCTCGTGGACCGATCCTGCACAAACCTCGGGCCGCCTCCTTGGGAAGCCCTAAAGTGTGAACAGCACCAAGCGGGACTTGAGTTCTGAACTGACGCTCAGTGGATGACATGCAGCCAGACCAACTGAAGAACTGGTCAATAAGATTGTCACACTCTCCTTTAAAGGTTTCCTTCTAGCCTTCGGGTATTTCCATCGGCATTAAAAAAAAAAAAGATTGTATTTCAATACAATTAAATTAAAAATGACCAATGTTTTTATATTCCTGTTGGGTCACTATGGTTACCTTGCTTCGAGTGATCCTTAGCAAACCTTCTGCAACTCCCATGTCTTTCTTTGACTTACACGGAGCATAACGAGAGCAGAAGAGAACCAGCGAGGAGCTACATCCATTCACCATCAAAAAGTATTGGATGGTTGGAACACTTTACTTCATTACAAACAATATAGTGCTTTCATAAAAAAAAGAAAACACTTAAATGATCTGGCCTATATTTTTTTACTTTGAAATGTGGCCTAAAGTCTAGTTACACATTTATCACCTTTGTCTGACAAAATAATATACTTTTCAAGAAATGACAAAATCTGTACATCATCCATTATACTGAGCAGTACATGTCTCCTACCTCATTGATGTGCTTGTAAGTCTTAATTAGGTCAACGGAAAGTTTCCTTAATGGAGCGCTGGCTGGGTCTCTAAAACTAGGTGGGATCCTCCGCTGGAGTATGGTCATATCAGACAGCGCCTGCAGAAAAAGAGTGGTTAGTAGTTATGTAGTTAGGAAGAGGAAGCTCAACTAGGCACCAATGAATGCTTTATTTTGTAGTCATTCTGTACTGGCGATTACAACTGTAAAAGTAATTGTAAAAATGAACGTCGGTAGTTTTTGCTGAGGATATAAATGGTTGAGGGATGATCCATTTTTCCCCCTGAGTTAATAAATCCTCCTAGTGGCTAGTTGCCTCGGAGTATAAAATGTCTTGCCAGATGTCTTCCGTGTCAACTTTACAGTATACAATGCTAAATTCATCTTTATTTGTTGCTCTCAGACATGGCCAGGTCGGACATTGAGCAGGTAAGCATTCCCACTAGTGGTGCTTACAAAAACTGCAACCTATCAGATTAAAGCATCTTAAATGGTTGGATTTTCAAAATGCCTGCAAAATCCAATGCTGCCTAATGAGGCAGCTGCTTACATAAGACAAAGGCAGTCGGCTCACTTACGATTGGGACGCAGTCAAACGCGTTTGCATATTATAGGCTGTAGAGTATATGAGATTTATGTAATCTCAATCTATGTCGCAAAGGCTGTATTCAATTGTAAAATCTGTCTTTACACTAAAACATACTCAATCGCAAATGTCAACAATTGATTTGCTACTCCTTTGTCCGTATATACATCTTTACAACATAGTATGGTACAAATATGTTTTATATATTTGCAAGTTAGATATCTGAATGCAAATTATTGAATTCCCCATATCAATTATTTGATTATAAGTATATGATTATTAGTTACTTTATGAGGATCAAACTGGATCAAGGTTCACCCTGATGGTTTTGTTGTAGAGGGGAATGTAGCGGTGTTTGTTTGAACACATTAGGCTTGTGTCACACTGTACAGTGACACTTAATCAAGGGACTCCGTGGACACATTATAGGAAGACATCTCGACTGATGCTCATGCAAATTAATGATAGATTATCAATACTGTTGGGCTACTTTAAAACATTTTGGGGCCTGGAACAAACATGTTTATAACGTTCCCACAAACCACATTCTTACGTATTTAACTGAAACGATTGGGGACTATAATGGTCAAAAAGGCCACCAAATAAGTAAAGGAGTTGACCTGTAGATAATCCTATCATGTTTGAATCATAAGCACGACAAGCCCGGTACCGGACTCAAATTGTGTCTCTCTTGTGGTTAGACTGCTTTGAACGTCCAGATCAATAACAAATGTGACTTAAAATGTTTCTGCAACTCTGAATTGGGTGCGACTATGACGATTAGCAATGTTGGAGGTGTTGAAGTGGTGTCACAGACTTGGCAGACCGCTTCGACCACAAATGTCTTTTTTGAGCTCTGTCTGAATTGTTGTGCTTCACTTATCTATTATCCAATTTGGTAGAGTTGCAGTATTGTCGGATTGGGACACCAGAGGCCAGCACTCCAGTTGTAACTACCTGCATCTGGCCCGCACCCGTAAAGCACAGTACTGAATCCGACCCGTAATCCACCATTATCTCTATACTATTCTGGAGCCAACCTGTACCCGCTATTAGAATGCATAGCTCCACATTGCATTTCAAAGGGATTTATTTTAACTTCAGTCAGGCCAACAAACTGCTGGGCAATTTCATCAAAACTTTGCTCAATCTACAAAGGACCTTTGTTTAGTGATAATTTGAAGTGCTCCCCATATTTTTCGAAGCTGTGCATCTATGAAAACTTACACCGAAGCTCTGTCAACACCCAGTAGGCCTGAGTCCGACCAGTGAGTGGAGCCAAAAAAGAAGCCCACGCAGCGAAGATATTAGTTTTGCTTTTTGATCCGTTGTTAAAATAAAACTTTTGTTTTAAGAAAGTTTTAGAACACAAAAACACAAACGAGAGGGACTGCATTGGGACCGGGACAGAGTGCTGAGTGGCAGTGCTCCTATTGGGACAGGTCTATATCTGTTTTACCTCAGTTTAAAGGGAAATATTATTTTGATAAGAAATGATCTCATCGGATTTGAATTTTCTAGCTCCACTAACTTAACAATGTGGGTTATTATTGAACCAATTAATATCGCCCATAGCGAGGCTACGTTACCTGCTGCTGCTCGGCCATGGAGTGAATGGAGCTGAAGGAGGGATGTGCGTGTGTGTGCTGGCTTGTCATGGCTGGCTCAGCAGGGGAGAAGCCCTGGGCAGCGGAGGAGGAGGAGGAGGAGGTGGTGGGGGGACATCCTGAGCTGCTTCCACCTGGAGAGGGAAGAAATAGGATTGATATGCCATTAGCAGAGGTCTGTAATTAATATTGTGCATGGACCAGTTGGCCTCCAGGGATGACAGCCACAAAGGAAAGCATTGTGGTCATTGTGTTATTTTTTCCCAATTCAATATGCATTCCGTATGCTGTTCATGGTCTTTCTTGTCTAGGTCAACTGGTAGAGCATGGCATTACTACTGCCAGGGTTAGGGGTTTGATTCCACACTGCTAAGTATGTATGAACAAAACATTGCTTTGCTAAACATTGCTTTGCTTGAGTGAAGAAAATGAGCATCTTCAATACAATATTGAAAGACAACAAATTTCATTCAACTCTGTTTTTGTGATTTGAACAGATATTGTGATTTCTGAAATTCTGAACACTTTAAATTTGAATGGCTTTGGAACTGCTGAATGGTTAATTCAGATATATGATATAAAACTAATAATATAATATCATATAATATGAACAAATGAAGGGAGATAATTACTGAATGAATAAAATAATAGATAGAGTATTATTCCTTAAAAGGTTAAAGATGCATTTGAGCTAATTCGTAGTTAATAGACTTCATGGCGCCTGTAGTGCCGGTGAAAGCGCAACTAAATATAAACTCGTCATAACGATTTCTTCCTTCTCTGAAAGTGGATGTCACTTGGTTGGGATAAGGGATTATCTCTGCATGTATTGACCTCACTGTGTGGATATGACTAGGTAGTTCAGGTCTGAGCACATTTCCCCCGGTAGATGTTTTCTACCTAGCTGAACAAGAGAGCAAATAGCAGTTAAACAAGCGAGCCTAGTTCATCCTATTTGAACAATTGAGCAAATAGCCGGTCTATGACCTGTGAGTTTCCATTATGCAAATCCAAACAAATAACATTTCGTTTTCCACACACAATTCCTGCGTGGATTTCTTTTGTCTACACATTCATTGTCCTCAGCAATTCGACTTCACTATGTAGCACTTTATGGACCGTTATAGGACTGTTCCTCAACATTGCCCCTCAAAAATGTTTTCCAAGGAAAATAAAAAGGGACCAAAGGCTGAATGAATCCCACTTGCTCCTCAAGGTGCAAATGTGACTTGTGAAATGTTCATTGCCAGCATTAGCAATGGTTTGGTTTCAATGGACAAGGTGTTTGTTCTAGAGGTGCCTGGGCCTCAGACCTTGTCCCAATCGTGATGCTGTCCAGAAGAACAGACAAGATAAGAAAAAGAAATTAAGAATTAAGAGCTGTTTTTGAATTGACTTATAGCTGTGCTATGAAAATCCCATATTATCAGAATTCATGTTAGATCTGATGTAGGCATTTGTGACTGAAAATATCATAGGCAAATGGCTTATGGTTTTGCATTTGAAACAAGTTGGAATACACAAAATGTACTACAGAACGTCTAGGGAGCTAGTTTCCGGTTTTTTTGATAATGGCAATCATGTTCATGTTCAATCATATTTCAATGCCAAATCTCAAAAATGAATTTACAATTCTCAGCTTCTTCAATTCCTGTATATTCCTCTCTCCTACAGATATAAAAACACACGGTAGTCTCAGTTACCGTTACACAAACACTTCAAAAATGTACAAAAGATGTCCGATGTTTATCAAATGGAAATGGGAAAAGGTTGGTGCTGGTGTGGTGTTAATATATTATGTTGTCCAGTCAGCAAGTACTGCTGAATCCCAAAACGAATGAGACAGAGCATTTTCGTCTCTTCCTTTGTGACCCCCCCGTTTTGTATTTTCTGGGATTCGGAAAGCCGTGGTATTACCAAAACCTTACTGAAAATGTTATATCTTTCAGCTTAATATAGAGTTTGCATTTAGCTAAATAAGCCACTAGACAAACCAATACTCTGTGGCAACACAAATGTGTGTGTGTTAGTGGCTGCTGTTAAGGCCGTGAAATAAACATCAGAAAGTCAAAAATCTGTTGATTGTGGAGGGGGCTGTGGCATTTATTTAGTTAGATAGGTTGAACAACCAAATAAAACTTTTGCGCTATAAACTACATAAAGCAGCAATGTTCAGACATACAGATTACCATATTTTATATGATATTTGTCATGTCATTTTCCCATGTTCAATGTTAATATAATATAGGATGGTTGTATTTCAGTAAAGTATTATAACACAAATTGTATAGATTGCTTAAGTCAGAATTATGGTTTATATGTAGCTCTGAGTAATATTACCAATGTCTTCATAGCAATAGGGTTATGTTGCTGTTGTCTATTTGCCTGTCCTTATTAGGGATGATCATAGAGGGGAAACGGAAACTGGAGTAGGGGCTAGTCACTCTGTCTGAGAACACTGTTGTTATGAGGCAGTAAGTTCTGCCCTGAAAAGAGAGATGACGTAGAGAGAGAGGGAGAGTTTGATCAAAGAGAGAGTGCTAGTATATCTGCCTGGCACTGAAATAAGTGCCTCCGTCCCTTTAAGAAGCCAAGAAGCACTCAGAGCACTTCCTCACTCTGACAACCCCCTTTTCCGCAATACCATTGGCCAAGGCCCCCCTCCCTCAGTCTGAGCTGATTGGATGTTAGTATCCAAGGGCTGGCTGGCCAGTGCTCTATAAATAAAACGCTGTGCTTTCTCAGCAACCAGCCCCTCTCTGTCTGTATTGCTATTTACTTCTCTCTTCTTTTCTTCTTCTCTACCAGCCTGCAGTAATAGTTAGAGCTGGCTCTATCTCCCTCTATCAACCAAACATAGAGCAGTGAGCCAGTACTCTGTTCATAGTTCAGCATGGGTACATAATACTTATAAATCCCTTAATACAAAGTAGTTTGTGTTATTGATTTTTTTCAAAACATTTAACACAAAATATTGGTTGAAAAGATGATACAATTCAAGAAGAAGCCTGTCAAAAGTATCTATACTGTTACAATACTATAAGTCTATTTCTCCTCTCCCATCTAGTCAAAATATGATATATTTGAAACTATACATCATCTATTAACGATAATTTGCTTTGGCTTTCAATGCCATTTGACAGTGACATAGGACATATACATAAGATAAAAGCCATGTAATGTAACAAAATACTGATGGCAAAAGGGCTTTTGTTTTTCATGTGCGCTTGGTTATAATCACCCTTGTTCTGTACAAAGATGTAATTATAAAACATAATGTGGTATCGAGGAAGTAACGTCATATATATATTTTTTTATTACAAGCCTTTCATTTTGTATTTCATGGATTTGTGGATTCATGGATTTGTATTTCTTCAGATATCTACTGAAGAATTAAGCATCCAAAGTTATAAGAGTAGCAAAGTAGGAGCAGATCAAGAGCATAGCATTCCCTATGGTCAACGGCAGAAGCATCATAGCACAACATTAGCAACATTAACAAAGCAACATGAACACTTGGAGAAAAGAAAAGTCTTTCTGCACACATTTCGACCATTTTCGGTAATAATATATTATATATATTATAATAATATATAATAATATATTTGGTTATGTGGACTGGTAGCTGTGTTGTGTCCATGCTGTGCTTCTAAGACTGACTGTTAATTGTGTTTAGCAAAGCTTAGCAAAGGTTTTCCACAATTCAATATTTGCTATAGGCCCACTATGGAGAATATCAATGCTCAGAGCAAAATATTTCAATTTTGAGGGCCCTAGTTGCTTTTCTACTGAAAAGGAACCTAAACTGCAGAAATACTTGTGACTAGTTAAAGGTTTTGATCACCAAGGTAAGTTTTCTGATGATATTGTCTTATCGTTCGTTTCAACTTAAAGGTTGAGTAAAATTTGTTCTTGAAGATCATGGCGGCAGAAGCAACAAACCTTGGGGATTTCTTTGGTAATAATTTACTTAGTAGTAAATAATATGAGTGAGGATAAGTAATAGATATATTTGTGGTGTTGTCGGCACAATATAAGTGCATGACAAACTGGTAAGAGGAAACAAGAGAACAGTTTAAATGACCTTCATTGTGTAACAAAGTGCGAACTCGTAACGTATGTAACTATGCATTACATTGATTGGGCTGGGTATATAACCATTTTTTGTGGTCAAGTGCTTGAGCACGGCATCTGACCTGATATCCTGGCAGTGGAAACTTGCTGGATATTGCTGAGATGGAGGTAGTAACATGTGTGTGGTCTACTGCTGAACTTTAAACCTAGCTGCCACCTGGCAGGGACCACGATGGCCGCAACAGGGATTAGAAAATGCATCTTCAATGTTGCAAATCAAAACAAGCTAAGCTGTGTATGTGACGACCCTGTTTGAGCATGTCCCGCCCACTTTAACATAAAGAAAAATACCTCTGGTAGACTTCTTTATATTTAAGGGCTGGGCTATAATGCTGTTCAGGTTTTCACCACCTCAACTTCAACTTCCTGTAGCCAAGTTTCTTTGCTACGTTCATTTAACTTTGGAATCCACATTAGGACCCATTTCTATATGTTGTTGATGCATATGGAGCTTAGCCAAACCTAAAAAGGTATGTTTTTAATTAAACTATGGGGAAAAGTCTATCTGATGCAACGTTTACATTGTTTTGGTGTAAATTAGGGGTAATCGTTACCCTCCTCCCTGTAAAAATGCCTTTATTTAGTTCATTCTTTCCTTGTTAACCCTAGGATCACCTATGAAGAATCAAAACATAAACCAAAGCATGTTCTTTTAACTTCTGCAATACAAAAAAACAAAGGTTACTCACATAGGGTTAGTTACATAGCCAAAGGTAATGATTGAACAGTATGCCATTCCTAACATCTGGATTGGACAAATCTGGATAAACTTCTTCAGCCAAAGTTAATTAACTTGTAGTTTTGTACACAATGTGTAGCTGAAAGCTTATTTTCACCTTGGAAACTAGATCTTCATAATGGCAATGCAAAAAAAACAAGCAAAAGGGTCACTGGGACTAACTTGTTAACAATGCTGCAGAAATGCTATGTTAAAGAGTAAGTATAGGAAGTAAAATAATATAAACACATGGAAAGGGAATGAAACAAATGTGAATGTGATTTACTCAGGATGTCCCTTGGACTTGCTCCATCTTCCTGTGTGGTGAATCCAAGCTTTAAATCCATTCCCTGTACTATGTAAGTGAATTTGTATCTTCAATCATATTAAAAATACAAAATTGGTAACTATGAGAACAGATACTTATAACACCATGAAATAGAAAATGATGACAACTATTTTTTGTGTAAATTGAATTTGATGTAAAACAAACAATGGACACCTGTTTCTACAAACAAGTCAACTCTTTATCAAGTCTGAGCTGCCCGGATATATACTCTGTGGTTCAGTGCATAATTTGAGGTTCCAGTGATTCAGTAAAATCAAGGTCTGTAAGAAATGCAAGTATGTAAACACGAAGTTCAAGAAATTGCGTAATTCCCGTGCAGAGGTAAACAAAGTTAAAGTAATTATTTCTAAATAAATGATTTTACTGAAATCTTTTAACTAACCAATTTCAACATACCATCCAGGAAGAAATTGCTCAATCATCATAACACAGGATGTGATTGCATTTTGATAAACACAGAACATGCAGAAGACCATCCAATTGGGGAGAAGAATAAGTAACACTCTTTTAAAGGCGTAATAGGTAAGATTTAAGAGCTATTATATGAGTGTAATTTGTTTGAAATGCCATAGACATTTGTCTGCTATTAGTGAGAAAAAAATGCAGTGTTAGAATATCTGTTTCGAATTGACTATTGCCTATGTAGGCAATTTCGATTTTAGACTGCTCCTGACTCGTTTATGACCAATCATCTCTTCTCTGATTGGTTTGGGGAATCCATCTTGCCTATCAATCACAGGTGTGTGAAATGAAACACTTCTCAATGGAAGAGATAGGTAGGGGTCATTATTTGGGTTATTTAGTTTAAAACTTTTGCCATCCTCAGCTCTCTCTGGTAACAACTCTCAAATCTTAGCTACATGGTTGTACGGAACTATGTTACACATATTTCTAAGTAGAGATATTTAGAGGCTTATTACTAAATACCTTTCTATGCAATATTGTCTTTACAGAATACCAAGCAGAGGCTGCTTATGACAGGTCAAAACAGAATGGGACCCAAGGCAAAGAACTTGTTCTACAAATGAAGTGCTATGCTGACTAGAGTGTGATAGTGGTAAGAGTGTTCTTGGTCTATTTCATTGAAATCTCTATGTCCTAACCTATGGCGCTAACAAGGTTGACCAATTGCAAGAAATTACATATCATACTTTCCTGCCTTTACATAGAACTATGCACTTCCAGCCGGGGAAATCATAACCTACGGAATTCTGTGTTTTTCTTCTAGTTAACCAATCCAGAAAATAGCATTCCTATGACCTGTGCTTTTCCATGATGCAAATAAGATAGGGAAAAGACAACACAAGGCCGGATTTATTTTATTGAGCCTGCATTAACCATGGCTGTAGTTACAATGCACTGTGCTCTTAACAGTTTTCCAGCGACTGCAACCTTCAAAAATTCAACAAAAACATTTTGTAATAATGTTAAGGGCTCTTTATACAGTTTTACTCCTAATTGACCAAGCTGACCAAATGTGAGACAGATAAATATACATGCTAGATAATGGCATCAAACTATTTTAGAATAATTACAGTGCTTTGACATTACTGCAGTGTACTCTGTACATTGATTGCCATGACTACAGCAAGCCATAATGGCCATCGGTTTTAATGAAACGGGCAGGCCCAGAACATAGGTTTGTTGAGTGGACTACTAACAGTTGGCCAAAGGAACATCAATCAAGGTTGTAAAATATATTCTCATTACCATATAAACACACCCAGTCAATCCTGAGATTCACAATCCTGAGAATCCACAATCACAAAATTCACAATCTAGAGGTACTTGCTTGCCACAGGCACACATGCAGTTGACATTCACACAATATAGTGCAGTCTCAGACAAAACCATGCACACCTGTAAGCTCAAACATCTATACTTCATGCACACACAGAAACCCATATTTTTTGAACACCCTCCAAGCCCAAACCGTTTTTACACACATCAAACACAACCTAAACAACCTTTGGGTCCAACTTTGAAACACTTATCAAGTGAAAAAGAATCCCTGGCATGAAGAAGTCAGGTGTAAGACAGGTAAAAGATCTAACAAGGGTTAGCGAAATGTTCCAACCTCAGTTATTGAGGTTGGTTGAGCATCATTGTGAATAACGGACACTCATACTTCGATAGCTCACAGCGCTCCAAGAACATGGGCTTTAAGGCAAATCGCTTGTGGTTGGTCAATATTCTTAGAGTAAATGTATATAACATTCAACTAACTACTTGATGTAACATCAGATTTGTTTTCATTCCATCTACTTTTTGTCCCATGCAAATTACGACCAAGGATGATTTTTGTTCAACATTTGACTTGGTACTGCATCATTTAACAAGGGAATTCCTCCCCAAAATATATTTGTGTTAAGCCACTACTTCTGCCAGTTGTCTTTATTGATCCCTGACTAGGTAACGAGGACTTATAATATTTAAATATTGGAGAGATTGGTACAGTAGATACACTTTGAAGTCATCGTTGATATAAAATACAACACTACAAGTTTGTAGACAAAAAAAGTACTATTTACCAAATAAAATAATAAAACAATTAAATGTCACTTAAATTGCAACAGCAAATCTACCGCTACTATAATATCTCCTATGAGATAACTGCATGTCCATACATTCTTTGTAAATTAATCACAGCAAACTCCTCTCAATGGTCTGTATTCACCTCAACTATGAACTCATCTTGCGTTTCTTGGACTTGTACATTGGCATTTCACATGACATGTTCTAGAAAAAGGCTAAGTTTTTGTGGAATTGTCTAAAATATGAACCCTGACAATGGCTTGTGTTTTTTTGCTTGTGTGTAAGTGAAAAACATATCGTCCCCTAGATTTCTGTGTAGATGTTAAAAGTACATTACCATCTAACAAACTGAAATTGGTAGTAGTCTAAAACAGCTATGTTGTCGGTCATGTATATATGGCCAATTATTTTCAAATCAGTGAAAGGACTAGGATCTTTACGCAACAGTTTTTGGCTTCACCCACATGTTAAAAAAACGACAAACACACTTTGCCCAAGATTGGCTTTTAGCACACTAAACAAAATTAACTTTGGTGAGATTTGCATATAAGCAATTGATCATGATAACAATCATGCTGCTCCACTGTAGCTTAACTTTAACTTATTTTCTACTATGAACGACAGCCTTGTCTCACAAATCAGACTTTAGATTAATATCTTAAGTCTGATAACAGACTTTCTTTTCTTCAGTAGAATATCTCCGTAACGAAACAGGAAACAAGATGTAACTCCGCCCCTTGCCGTTTCTGGTTTCCGGCCCAGGCTGTGTCGACTCCACCTAGAAGTTTTGCTGGTTACACTCTACATGGACATGCACACTCCTACTATAACATACTGACACACATACAACATATTTCCACAAACACACACTTGAATTTCAGGAATATGTGCACAATTTCATTTTCAATGAGAGTAGGGTAGGAAATGTGGTTGGCATAGCAACGCAGGTGCATTCTCATCAGAAATATACGTTTATGTTCATATCATGAAATGCGCACGCCCAACTGCCTTCCTCCTTCCCAGAGTTCCTTCTATTCTGGCACTATGTTACTTTGGACTAATTAGAATTTGTGGACTTGTCTCCATGGTTACTTTGCACTTGGTCATACCTTTTGGTCATAAAATACCATACCCGAATACAATATTAAACTGAAACAGAATCAGCATCTTACTGCATATTTGATATGCAATACAAGCAAGATACAAAATCGATGGCAGCATAGATCCATATAATTGCCAAACATAGATAAATCAGGTACAATCCCAAAATAATTTGTTTCAACGAGCAGTAAAACAAGATTGAAACCATTAGTTCCCTTTCTTTAGTCTGTATTCCATCAAATGTCAAAACCATTATTTTGAAAACTACTACACTGCTCTCCATACAGCCACTATTGCCAGAAAGCAGATAGGCTGGTGTTGAGTCAAAGCTTGTGTATGTGTGGTAGTACTGACTTTGGTTGTTCTTGCGAAGCAGTGCAGAGGTAATCCAGGGCTCTGACTGGACCATCCTACTGGAGGGTGTAGCCTTCTCCTCCACTGTTGACGACGTGATCACCATGGAAATATTTGGCGTTAAGTCGACACAGCAGGGAAACTGTCAATCAAATGCTGTGCGATGGGCAGGAGTGGATAGTCACTTATTGTTTTCAATCCCAGAGTTCACTTTGACAACTTACATCCAATCAAATCATTTGAACGCTAATTGGTGGGAAACCAACCAACCAATCAAAAGGCACCGTCCCCTCTGGCTTGTTGTATTATATTATTATTATTATTATTGTGGTTTCTAAGGCAACCAACTGGCGTGCAGGCAGCTTGTCCGTCTCTTTCAGTGTAAAAATATAAAGGATTTAACTCTGTTCTGTTTTGTGGAATAACACTATACATATACATCTCTTTTCCTCCATATATATTCTTTTTCTCTGTGGACATTGGGAGTTATGGGTGATAAAATATTTGGTTCTTTAAATTAGCTTTTTTTTTCTTTTGTTCCATAATTTCATGCATTGTTTTTTGCTGGAAGTTTCTAAATCTCCAAGTCGCTGGTGGATGTTAGTTGTCCAATGTAGGCCAAATGAATACTACTAGCTGTATTTACTGTACCATAGGCTTAGCTTGCATGGACATTCAACAAATCCAAGAAGAGTTTAACTAGGTCTACATGGTTAAAAATGGCCTTGCAGTTTTTAAAGCAGGCCATTAAGCTATCTAATATTTTTAAAGTCCATTATAGTTTTGGTTCTTTAAGGGTAGGTAGTTTTGACTGAAAGGTAGCCTTTAAGTGGCAAATAGTTACTTCCGGTTGGTTAAAGTAGAGCCTTTAAACAGCTTCAGCAAGAATAGGTCATTCAAGGCATAGGTCATGCACGAATCTAACACTGCACAGTGCTAGTAAAGCATACTGTCAAGATTGCTGAGCTGGGTGGTGGAAAGGGTGGAAGAGGAGGAGGTGGAGGGGGTTAGAATTTCAAGCCGCCTGCCTTTACCCCATCCCTAACACTAAAAATAGGTCCAATTACTGCCACTTTCTAAAAGACTAAGGACTAGACGGACCTGGGTTAGAAAGAGCAATGCAATATTTTCGATTATTGTACTGAAACAGTACTACCACTACTACTGACAGCGTATATAGCCCTTTACAACCAAAACTTTCGTTAAATTGCTTGTGTTTTGGCTCGCTTTACCGTAGCGGGTGTGGGACGTCAGCTGTGTTAGCTAGGTGCTAGCCAATAGGGGGGGAAACAGGGGGCCATTCTAATAAAATGCCTGAGAATAACCTAACCCCATTCTGACTATGTAAATGGCAGGGACACGTGAACAAACAACTTCGAGTTTAATTAAAGTAAAAAAATGGGTAAAATTTGTAGTTCATTATTACAAAAAGACCGTTTTGAAAAAGCCAGAGGGAACAATCACAGCTCGAATATTAGTTATCGACTGAACGTATTTTTACGTTTTGGGAAAAGGTGGTAAAGAAAATTACAATTAATAATTGCAAATAAATCCTGGTTATCCTCCGTCGAATTATGTTAATACAGGGCAAACATCTGAAGACTGTAATCCACTTTCGAACTCTTTTGAGGCCTTTGTCTTCTGTTAAACAAAATATAATTATCTTTATCCACAACGCGGGGAACACACTTTAAATGAATCCTGTCCGATTGAACCCACTAAGTGGCGTTTGAAAACCCAACCGCGGTTTCAAACATGTCAAATCCAATGGAAGTTCCTGAGCTGACCGTCAGACGCCTTCTGAGCTTTTCCAAGTTAACGTGAGCGGTAGATGGTTCTCCTTTCAGCCTGTTGACCGACGTTTATTTTCCACAAATCCTTTGGTAGTTTTGTCGCTCGACGGAGCTTATTTTATGGCGTTATGTTTTTTAAATCATCCGAGGTGAAAAGCATCGCAGGGCGACTTCAGTTGATATTCCTTGCCCATATCCGTGGCGTATTTCCCCGTTATCCGGCGGCTCTGGCAGAAAGAGCCCAGCTCCCCACCCTGCGATCGGGACTATACCATTTCCTTGATGTCGGGGGTGGAACTAGAATGTCTGACGCAGCTTCAAGCACATTTTTTTCCAAACCATATAGGATACAATACATGCATACACGACAATGCAGCGTGGATATCACAGACATGAGATCCACCGTGTCATACCAATTGGACCCAGAGAAACATTGTTTAACATAATTGTAGCAGAATGTATGTCAGTGAGGGGGGTCAGTACACTTCCCTCTGGCCACAATACTTAAGTCCATGCAGGCCTTCCCTGGATTGTCCATTTATAGTAACAGCAGGATATATATATTGGAACTTTATATGTGTACATACAGGTCACGCTCTTATTTAAACTAGACTAATTGAAATACTTTATCACATACTTTGACATATTCGGACGTACATGTACATCAAATAATACGAAACCTGTATAAAATGTGATTGACACCTAAATCAACACATCAGAAATACGTAGTGTACAATATCACAAACATCTATCTGAACAATAACAACTATGGATTAGTAATCTAATAAACTCAACAACTAGGCATTAGACATAATGGTCCTAATGCACAGCTTTATGGTACATAGTAAAAACGAATGGCTTCTGAAAAAACCCAAAACATTATTTTAAATAAAATAAACAAATGTTTTATGCTCAATGAGTATGCTCAAATACAACCACAGCAAAATGGATGATACATACTCCATGTTGCTGTTGCACATACATATATATATACATATATATACATATAAGCATATGCTTCAATTGGTTTGCCAAATATTTCACATGTGCAGTTCTAATGTGTGAATCCAAACCTTAGAGGTAGAATGAAACAGAAGAGTTTGTGCAAGCTATCTGCTTTATTAAACCATTCTAGACATTTTTATATCATTAACTTGTGATATACAACAAGTTTATCTACCCCTACACCACACAGAAGGGGCTTATGTCGTTCTCCCAGTGTCTATGAAATTAATTTTATTTTACTTGTGCTAAAGCGCGCACACACGAAGCCTTTTTCTACTCCCCTCTCTCTCCCTCCTTTAGTTCCTTCCCCAGCATGCTCTATCCTAGTCTGTTGCTATCCAACATCATGGAAGCTACGACGCAATTGGCCAGATCGAGTTCTGTGCCCCATCGCCATTGGCCACAGGATGGATTTGTAGGCGGGGTTGTCGGGTATGTTTCACCATGCCTCCTCCAAGTGTGCGAGTCAGCAATGACGCGGATAGTTTGAAGAAACCAGGTAGAAGGGAATGGGGGTTGGTTTTAATACAAGGTGAAAGAGGAGCAGAGAGATAGAAGGAAATTGAGAAAAGAAAATAAGGAATAGATGGCAAGGGAGATTGAACAACGGATAGGGTTCCCATAAGCACATGCCTATAGAGTAGCATTCCACAGAAGAGATGAGTGACTTCCAGTCAAAGACTAACTGACGCTTAAAGTTATTCCACTGTTGCTATCCAACCATTCCGAGCTAAATCAGGCACAAGGCTGCCTGGGAACAGCTCAACATGCGTGTACAAGAGGGGACTAACCAGTAGGAAGTTTGTTCAAATTTAAAGGAAACCCAATCTACCCATAAACAGCATGGAATCAGTATTTGTTTACTAAATTCTCTCTTGATAATTATCAAAACCTCAGTCATTGGACCTTTACATTTCCAAATACTTTCTGAATACAAAGTAAATCAACTGCAAATTGTCATTGACCAAGATTGTCACTATTACAATGGTGCTGTGTATTGATTAATGAAAAGAAAACAGAAGAGACAATTCAAATAATTACAGAGGCAGGAAGTTGTACAAGAACAACTTAACCTTCCTGGAGAACTACACGGCCCATCTCCCTTCCAGGGAAAGTTG
>JAOPJO010000008.1:19537711-19550805 GCA_027123675.1 Molva macrophthalma | reverse complement strand
TGTGTGTGTGTGTGTGTGTGTGTGTGTGTGTGTGTGTGTGTGTGTGTGTGTGTGTGTGTGTGTGTGTGTGTTAGTTGGCTGACATAGCCATAGACAGCCTGTGTCGCGGCGTGTTTGCGGGGGACTGCAGGAAGTTGAGTGTGCGCTCGTGTTTCCCTCCGCTCCACAGGGCCGAACAGCGCAGAGGGTCCATAGTGCTGGGCATGCTGCTTGGGTCAGGTGTGTCTCGCTGCTGTTGAATAATGAACACAGAGAAAATGGTTTACTTTTTAAAATGTGTAACCTGCCTGTAACAATAGCCCTGGGGGTGTTTCTCCATTAGTACCTAAAAGCTGACATGGGACCTCTGTAAAGGATATGTTATTCACTCCATTTCTCAATACAATGTTGAGTATCACCAATACTCAGAGACTGTTGTTGTTATTGAAGGCCAGGATCAGGTCGTGCTGCCTGGTGCTCTGGCCCAGAGGTCCCGGGAAGAATCCTGGGCGCAATGGTCTCTACTCAGGGGCATGGGCACCCTCCCAGAGGCCCTCGCTGATTGGCTGGTACAAAGTGGAAAAGCCCAACTCTGCAGCCATGCTGCCGTTAAAAAGATGCACCTCTCCTCTTCAGGCTGGGAGGTGAGTGAGTGGGGGGGCAGCAGTAGAGGGCCTACAGGACACATAGCCACCGACTTTTTAATATTTCCAACAGCGAGAATGAAACCACAGAAAACATTTACTGTACAAACTTTGACTGAGGCAATACATTCGCACCTCATAACCAACCACTTCCACTTGGCTGAGCGGAAACATTGCTGTGGTTGTAATTGTCTGGTGGTCATATGATTCAGCTCCAGCAGGAGGATGGGACCATATCTGCTGACCATGTCATCTCTGCCTTGCCAGCTGAAGGTAAATATGGGACTTCCATGTATATAATGATTACATTCATACCAAGGGAAAGATTTAGTCTGCAAGAAATGCTGTCCTAGGAAAACCACAAAGACATGAATATGCCACCGCTGGCTGCCTGTATAGGCTGTCTTGACAGAGAATATCAAGATCAGATCAATACTCATGCTAGCGGGTATAAGAGACAGTATTAAGTGCTTATGCATCCGTGTGTGGATGGGTAATTTTGGGTGGCAGTATTATCAGATTACTTTCTGCTGAGGTTCAGAGGTCTATGGAGCCTCTCCCAGATCTACTCAGCTTGCCAAAACAACATCAAGTGCATTTGGTTTGATCCTTGGACTACTTTAAATATGAATACACTTGTATATCATTTTCACATATTTGCTCCTCCTTTTAAGACATTTACTGAACAATGTCCTTGATATATGGGTCTATTCCGGTCTGCTGGTCCTTAGCTCTGGCCTCAGCCCTGCCTCCACCTCTGGAGCCGCTCATCAAACAGGCCCAGCAAATCTCCACCGTGACTGTTGCTGTTGTGAACCTGGAGTACCAGGGCTCTATCCTTCCTGTTGAGGTAAAGACCTTGCTCTGGACTGGACAACATTTCAAACGTTGTGTGTTTGTGTGTGTGTATAAATTACATACATCGAGCCATCTGCCAATTTCAGGGGTTTGGTCATCTGGTTCCATCCACAGAGGACAAAGGCGTATTAGGAGTGGTCTACGACTCTGTGCCTTTTCCTCAACATAACAGTACTGAAGGAGTCACTACTAGATTAACGGTAGACACATTTTATTTGAATTTAGCAATAGACAAATACAAAGCGATCAGATGTTTTGCTACAGAAATTAGAACTATGCTCTGGATTGCCATCGTTCTCTGTATGCCAGGTGATGATGGGCGGAGCCTGGTTCCAGGAAGTGTTTGGATCACCTGACACTGTATCCAAGGAGTGTCTCTTGGCAGCAGCCACCCAGGCAGTCCGTGTGCACCTGGGTGTGGGGGCAGCCCCCAGCTGGAGCAAGGTGGCCCTGCAGAAGGTAGCTCTGGGGTGAATGTCTCGAGTGTGCACCTGTCCATTTCCTGGTTTCACCTTAACATCTTTGTCAAAGTAATTTAGAATGAATGCTCATGCAACACTAATAATAACCAAGTTAGAAGGTGGATGCAGCAAGGTCCCTCATGAAATTGGGATTTGACTGGGTTTTATGTCAAGTTGTATTTGTAGAAGATTTTAATACTTAATGTTTTTTCTTTATGGTTAAGCGTAACTTGAGTAACTAAATCACACCGAGAATTACTGAATTGTTATGAGAAATGTATGCAATGTGCACTTAGAAAAAGCTTGTAACATCGGCTCAGCCAACTCCAGTCCAATATACAGACGTATGAATTAATGTATGTTTGACTTGTTAAGTAAGCACATGGAGGCATTTCCAACATGCTTTAATCTTAGCATTTTCATGAGGGTAAAGCTGTACAGATCCATTGAGATCTTTGTGTAAAGAACAAGAAAACCTTTTTTCATAGAATTCCACAGAATATCGATTAGCTAAAATTACTTTTAAAGGTATCCGGCCAAAAATTCCTTCAGATGTGGACTAATGAACAAAGTATTGTAAGTGATGGCGTAGTGGAATTCAGCTTCAGATTTCTAATTCCTACTGCATAATGTCTCATTTCCCTTTTCTTACCAGAACTGTATTCCTCAGTATTACCTTGGGCACTGGAATCGTGTCGGTGAGTTTTTTTTAATGATACACCCCCAGTTTCCATACAATGAGAAAATAGTTTGATCAAATGTCAAGCAATGCATAAGTGGATTGTGTGTTTTTGTGCATCTCTGCAGAGTGTATGCGTAGGTACATAGCGGAGAAAAACCTTCCTCTGTCTCTCGTGGGCTCCTCCTATGACGGCGTATCTGTTAATGATGTCATCAATAGTGGACGCGTAGCTGTGGAACGGCTTCTGGGACCCATAACTTGACTAAAATAATTAGAGAGAGGAGAGAGATGTATTGGAGAGAGATGTATTTTTTCAGTTCATTCCAATTTGTTTGTATTGTTTTGGTTTGGAAAGTTAGTTCTTTATATCTTTGCAGTGTAATTGTATGTGAAATATTGTCATGGATGACAAAACTTAATAAACACAAGATATGCAAACCAAGTTCATTGATAAATATCATGTAAAAAATAATTTGGATGAATGTCTAAATGACAATCTGTACCAGCAATGGCTCAGCGGTCATTTAAATAACATTTTGGCACTTACGTGATTGGCTTAGAAGATTGAAGGTTGTAAAGGGCTTGTCACCTTGAAGATATAAGATTTATTCTCTGTAAATCTGACATTTATTGGTCGCATAAACAAGCCATCAGTTGTAGAAGTCTTATTTCTATTTCTAGATAAATGGATATAGATGCATAGTAGACCACTATATTGGGAACCACGTTTGTAGGGCTGTACCCAACTCAGAAATTCAAGTTAATTCGGGGTCTCACTCAATGATTATTTGATGATTCATGGTAAAACAAAAGTTTATATTTCACAGCAACAGGGTTGTTGCTGTCTGCCAAACACAACCATAACAATAGATAACCGAGGTGAATTTTAAAGATACCGGATATTGAACAAATATTCATGCTCGATAGTAAAGCGATCTAAAATTATAATGCACAAAAGAATTTAAAAAAATGTATACTAATTATTCTGAGATAATTTGGGTCGACGCCAGGGTGTCAGAATGACTTCCACTCCTGGGCTCTCAGGGTACAGCCCTGAGAGGTTCAATTCATTTAAGAATTTCAAAGGAAAGGCAAACTTTCTCACTGAGCCAGCATATCTTTTATTAATTTGAGAACATTTACAGTCTCCCCATGTTTGAAACTGCTGTTGGACCTCAGAACATCACAAACCTTTGCAAACATTTAATACTTGCCAGAAAGTTTACTTGAATTCTAATGTCTAAATCACTGCATAGGCATGGGAAATGATTTGAGACACAATGCATGCATGCATACATTCTGCACACAGAATGTAAACGGGGTGTACGATCTTATCTCAAAAGTGGATCTCAGGCAAATGTTTTGAGTAATTGCAATTTTACAAAGGGTTAAAGAACAGTGGCAGTGTGTGTGTATTGAGGTCCCTTTGCTTGCTCTGTGCCTTATGTCTTGGAATCTCTCTGACACCAATCAAACATATTAGGTATAAGAAAGGGCACAGGACATAAAAATTCTTAAAAGTCAAAACTTCCAAGTATGAATAAGACACATGTAAACATCTTCCAAAGGCTAGCATGTCTGAACGATGCAACTGCAAACGTTAAGAGTTGACTTACGTTAACTATTTTCCTAGCTCATCATGTAAGACAGAACCAGCCGTTACTGTATTTGAACAGCGTTGTCATTATAGCTCAGAACTTGTGTGAGGTTACACTTGCAACGTCCATAGAAAGGCAAACATGATTTGTTTGTGCTGTGCATGAAATGGAATGTATGTTTTAGGCCTAGCAAAACCCTTTTCATCAAATATGGTCATTAATGAATTTGGTCTTAAACAATTGATGGGCCATAGAAAAGTGGTCATGCAGACAGCGAATTGCATAGTGCTTTATGGCTACAAATCTAAGCCAAGACCCTCAATAATAGAGGTATAGTGTAGGACATGTATACAGAGGGGTTACCATTGGTTCCATTGAGACAGATTGCTAGAAGTGTAATGACTGCTAAATTGTGTGCTTTCACTAAAGAGCAACTACAAAACAAGACCATCTTTCGGTTTGCCCTTATCTAAAAAGTTAAGACTACAATGTATTTAAAAATAAATGGGTACCGATGCTTCTTTACGGGAAAAATAAAGTATTGGTTTGTTTGAATCCTATCTGTATATATTAGAACACAAAGCAAATTATATATATTTTTTCAGTCTAAACATAAAAAATAAAAAGGCTCCCAGTTTTCACTTCTAATCTATTATGGCACGGACAGCTTCGCACCGTTATTGGCCAGTGCTTTGTTTCAATTAACACACTTTGGGTTGTTCATGTTTGTCTTGAACGTGAGTCCAATTGATTTGATTTCCTTTAAGTTGGCCTGGCTGGCAACAACTGTGTGGTCGGACTTGTGGGACAAGGCCGTGTCACGGGGTCCCTTGAGCTGAAGTGGGGGTCGGACCAATGTATTATGCGTCACAATGTTTTCACGGTTCAATCGAAATTGATCCGTGCAACACTTCTTGGTCACAACTCATCCGTTAAGTAACACTGGTATAAAATCTATAGTCTTGGCTTCAAGACGGCAGAACACACACGTCTGTAGTATTCTAGATTAGATTGCTCTCACACAAGCCACATCTGCACACACACACACAGCCTGCCTGACCAACATGTATCCATTTAAATTAAAAAGCACACCAGATGTTGAAGTTAGCATTAAAGGACCATACTGCCTGGGTGATTAAACCACCGTCACTCCCGGCCTCACTAAAACGTTTGTTACCGATATCGTTTGTCAAAATAACTGTTGTAGCGTGCACAAGCCCTCGCCACAAATGTAAACAATAGCAGTAGCACTTTGGTAGCAGTAGCTCAAAACGGTAGCAGTAGCACAAAAGTGTTACTTCTAACATTTTGGGTGATTACGCCATCTTCTACTTCCTCTACCACAAGCGTTACACAAATCAAGTCATGAGTCTGTTTGAATTAGTGTATGAACAAGGCTGCTACCGGTTAGAGCTACTGCTACTGCTAATGCTCACCTTCACAGCAGGGGCGCACGGACACTAAATGCTCCTCGGCAGAATCATTACAAACAGATGTTTTAGTACAGCCAGGAGAGACGGTTACGATGTTTTGATCACCTGGACCTAGTATTGTCCTGGAAAAACCTAAATAAATTAATATGTAGTAAAAAAATACAAATAAGTTAATGACTGAGTTAATATTTGACCAAGAATCGAATATCGAGGCCTCGTTGCAAAGAAAAGACAAGAGTATATACAAGAATGTAGTTTACATTTACAAAGCTCTTAACCAGAGAGCCCACGATTCCTTTCTCCATTAATGGGTTTGTTTGTGACTTATGAAAGACCCACAACACCCAAATCATGTGACTATTATAAAAATTTATAGTTTTCTAGTTGTATGGGACTAAACTGTTGGGCCTTCTGTTAAGACACACATCCTGTTGGATATGATGGCAGTTCAGAAGTGGCAGTCATGTCAGATCACTAAAGCTAAGTTGATCAATCTTAGTATTAAATGCACCCAAATTGTTTTGTGGGAAAGTGGATTACTTCCAAAAGGCCAGGGCTGACTCGTATTGCCCTGAGAGGTGAGGGGACAGGGCTGTGCTATGATAGATCTGGATAAATCTGTTGTGTTTCTGGGCTAGCATTAGCCAGTAGGAGTGCTACAAGGGGATCCGTGATGGGTCGACTTAACAGTCCTAGCAGTATGAACGTGTCTGGCTCCACTTTGCCCCAGACACCCCGTTTTGACCCACCACTCCTCTCAAAGCAGAGGTGTCTGGGACGGACTCGCCCGTGGAAGAGCTCTGAGCCTGGTGGGGCAGGCGTGGCCCCGCGTTGGACTGCTGCATGTCCTGAGCCATGTAACCGACAGAGTCACTGCTGGAGAGGCCGAACAGCGCAGGGGGTTGATAGGCGTGAGAGGCGCGATGGGAAGGGTAGAGCTGGTTGTGACAACTGCGCGTCCGTGAATTCAAACGAGACGGCCGCTCGGGGGCCCGGTGGAACCGCAGCAACGGGTCCGGGGGGGGCAGGATATCGTAGGACTGGCGATAGTACTGCCCCCCCGCCGGGGAGGCGCGGCGGGTGGCCCCCGCCTGCTGGAATGAGGAGCAACTGAACAGGGCGGCGGAGTAGGGAGGGGGCGGAGGCTGAGGCTGAGGAGGGGTGAAGGGGTTTGAACTGTGATACTGTTGGCTTTTGAATTGCGTTTGAAGGGGGAAAGAAGGAGCAGGGCGGCTCGGGCTGTCGCTGTCCATTTCATTTCCATCCTCCTCGGCCATCTTGGCCATTAACAGAACGGCAATGTTTTGACCCGAAAGCGGGTCGGGGTCCCGACAACCAGCCTCCGCCGTCTCCTGCTCTTCATCCTCGGACCATGACCGCTTGGTCACACATGGAGTTTGGTCATCCCCCTCCTGAGCTGGATCGTTACCGGCGGTGGCCCGACTAGAGAACGTTTGGTCTCGTTTGGCTTTCGGAGCGGTAGAAGTCATTCCTGGGGTGGAGGGCAGAGAGCTGGGAGAAGAATGGCTCTCGCCAGGCGAGGTCAGGGGCGATCGCTCCCGGGGAGTGTCCAGGTCGGTGGTGGCCCAGCCTTGGCTCGCGGGGAGCGCGACAGAGGAGGAGGCCGGAGGAGGGAGGGAGGCCGGCGAGAGCGTGAAGGGGTAGTTGACGTAGACGGGCTGGTCGGGCGGCCTGTACTGCCGCTGGGGGCCGTGCCGTCGGGCCTGGGGCGCGGGCCTCTTCGCTCGGTGTACGTCGGCGGCCGCCGGGGGCAGGCGCGCGTCCTCGGGCTGGTCGCGGTAACACACCCGGCCGTTCTCAAAGTAGGGGTGCAGGGGCGCGGGGTGCTGGTTGTGATGGCCGGAGGCGTGGCGTCCCTTCCGCGGCGGCGATGACGACGCGGACGCGAACGCGCGCGAGGCGGCCGCGAGGGGGCTGAAGTGGGAGGCCGGGATGGGGTGCATCTCGCTGCCTCTGGAGAGCGGGTGAATCTCGCTCCCGGCGGACGGTCTCCCGAAAGACGCTTGCTGAGGATGACACGGGTCGCCGTGAGGGGTCGGGAAGAGGCTCGCCTCCGGGAGGCCGTGGTGTTGAGAGGGGTCGGACGGGGCGGGGCTATGGTAGGACTCGTGGGAAGGGCGGGGCTGGGGGTGAGGCGCAGGGAAAAGGCTTCCTTCCAGGTCTGGTCTGGGATTGCAGAAGGCGTGTCTGGAATAACTGGGTGGTCGATAAGGGAAGGGCTCCTCCCCCTCTGGACCACAAATCTCATAATATAGGTTCTGCTTGTCCCTGTGTTTCTCCGCTTTGATGCTGGCTTGTGCAAAGTGGTGCTGGGCTGCCATTGCCTGGGGACAAGAAAACAAACAAGTTTAAAAAAAAAAAAAAACGCAAAAAACGTGGCAATCCAAGACAGAAGTAGCAGTCAAATATTATATAACACGTTTCTGTGGTCTTTAGTTACTGCACTCCGATTTGACCTCACAAAAGATAATGGTCGACTCAAATATGACAATTGTAGAAGGCTGAAATAATGGAGTGGTATACACCGCTCTTGAACTCAAAGCAATCTTTCAGAGCTTCTCCATCACCTACCAGTGCCGGCGGAGGGGGGCAGCCAGCCGCTAACTGGTTGGCCGCCTGAGCCGCATGGTATCGGGCCAGCTTGTCCGGAACCCCACCCAGACGCTCCGAGAAAGCCCGGACCAACGGGCTCTGAAACTCCGGCTGGCCGATCAAACACTGCACCCTCCCCGAATCCAGAGATCGACGGAGGTTCGTCCTGGCGAACGGGTGCTGCTCCCTCGGAGGCCCCGCGGCCACCTGGAGGGGAAGGTCACGGCTCCGTTGAAAAGGGGGCTCCCTTTTAGGGGCCACCAAGTCCGAGGGTTTCGGGGGAACCCTCGGCCGGCCGGACGGGTGGAGATGGGCTTTGGAGAGGGGGGAGCTCTCGGAGCTGGAGTGGTGCAGCTGGGGCCAGCGGGGCTGGCCCCCGGCGGGCTGGGAGGCGGCGGTGCAGAGCTGTAGCTGAGGCACCGAGTCGCTCTGTTGGTGCGAGGTTATGGAGGCGAGGGCGTCGGCACCGGCGGGACCCACCGACGAGGGAGCAGAGAGCTGGCGCCCGTAGGCGGGAGGCTTCCTGCGGCCCTTCCTGATAGGGGTCGGCCCGGGGGTAACGGTCACGTTACTGTAGAACGGGTCTGAGCTTTGGTCGTCTTCTGAGGAGTTGACCCGGGATAGGTCTGAGGTCACGGGGTCGGAGCCAGAGGTCGTCGAGGAGAGCGTTCCCATGTCCTGGAATTAAACGTGCGCACGCACACACGCACACGCACACACACACACACACACACACACACACACACACACACAAAAACTAAACAGGCAGCATTTGCGACAACGTTCAATAATGCATCCAAGTTGTGGGGGCTATAATCATCAGTCCGAAGTATGCGACCAAATTAAAGTATTCAATCTATTCCACTGGCCCCTATTCCTACTGCTGTGAATATCTCAGGAGTAGTTTGTGATTTTGGTCTATGCCATGTCCCAAAATACCCCACAAAGAGATACAAATAATGGCACTTGAATTCTTCTTAAATACTGGTTCTATAGCCATTTAAAACACTATACCAACTGTACTGATCAGATACATACCACTTGCTTGGGCTCAGTGGAATAGGGAGGGGGTGGTTTAGCCTCAGGGGACAGGGCTGGCTGCTGATTGGACTCTGTATCCTGCAGAGCAACAACATTTAAATAATAGATTGATTATTTTCCGTTTCTGTAGCAAAGGTGCAATGGTGCTTTTTCCATTAGCCATGCCAATGGATAAACATTTTAAAAGCATGTCAATGTCTGTTTGATACATTGATTGCTTCTTCAGTGAACCCTGCTTATCAATACACCACCTTAAACTCACAAATCAAACAGGAATATGTGAGATTTACTCAGATTGACCATGAGGCCCGTACCGTTTGTCCACTTGCCACTTCTCAATAGCTAAACACCAAGTTTAACTTTGCACCTGCCAAAATACCCATTATAATGTTATTTTAGGTTTAGTAAGATATAACAAGATTGGGTTATTAATTGCCAATTTACAAAGCATACGTTTACACAATGTTGTAAATTAGTCAAATGCTTTTTCTGAAACGTCTTGTGTTTAAAAACGTAACGTAACCATGGAGGCTTCGTGGATCTCATGTAGCAGGACATTTCCCCTGAGACCGAGTACACAGAGTACCGACCTTGTGAGTGAAGCTTGAGTGAGGCGGTCTGTAAGCGGTGTGAGGTGGTCTGTAGGGCAGCGAGGCCTCCTCGGCCCTGTTAGCACTCTCTGCCAGGGCCAGGGCCATCAGGCGGGCCGGGTTCTTAGGCAGTGGGGGCTTCTGGGCAGCTAGGGGGGCTCCATTATGACCTGGGACACCGGGAGTTTATCAAATGTTTTAACACTAGACAACCCTTAAAAAAAACCCCAAAAAAACATTCTCTTTGGCACCTGAAAAATACTCATCCAAGTGTTACGATGAAGGAAAAAAGAAACATTGTGTGTGAAACATATGAAACAGTTTGTCTATTGGATCATTAAAAATCATATCAATAAACATATTGCCAGGGTGGGATGAATCCTTCCTTTCTCACCTTTAGCCATCCCAAGAGCTGTGGCCCCAAGCTTACTGTTGAGCTCTTGCTGACAGGTGTCACTCAGCTGAATGTCACATGACCTCAGCAACATGGATATCATTTGGGGTGACTGCGGCGAATCAGAGGAGGCCAAGTGCTGGGATTCGCCAGCACGACCGCCAATCATCTCCAAGACCTGGCAGATAAAAGATGGACGAGTATTTATTTGTTGGTGCATATTTGTGCATTTGAATCACTTGGTTTGAATAGCGTTGATCATGTCATGCATGTCATTGCATAGCTGTTTCTATGCACAACTGTTGTTGAGGAGGCTCTCCACTGGCTTCCTGTTAATGCTCTCATCAAGATAAAATCCCTGATGTTGGCGTTCAGGCCAGGGTAGTATCTCGATCCATACCCTCCGACATCACACCCTCCCCATCGTCAAAAAAATATACTGAGACCCCCCTTTTCTGAGGATACAGGGACAAAGGGAACTGTAGCTCTTGAATTAGAATGCCCTTTGTGGATGTACCATCTCTGCATCTCTGAGATGTAATTGTTATGCACTGATGAAAAAAACTAAGCTCATCTGGTTCCTATAGTTACCACTAGTGTCTGCTTCCAAGTAAAAATGTATTTCAACTTTGAGCCTTTCCTTTGCGATGGCACCATGAGATTCGCAGGAAAAAAGGCAGGATCCTGTCAAAAGGGTGCAGTGTTTTGAGGGGGAGCTGATTTTGTGACCACTGACTAGTGTTACATGACTGAATTACTTAAAAGCATACAAAAAGCCTGTTGCATGCAAAAACTACTGCAATAACGACATAATACTACTCGTGTACATCCATAAATACCACTATTGCTACAAAAGATGATGGCTGCTGAAATAACTGCTTGCTAGAATTCCAGTTGACGTCACACACTTTCTGTGTGTACCCATCCTGACCACGTGCACGTTCTCCTTTAGCTTCCCAAGTGAACGCTACTTAAAACTTACATTTCTGGGTCACCTTTGGGCATGAGGGGAAACTCAAATGATCCCCGGGGGACATGACACGGAAAACCTACTTCACACCTCCTAGTGCGTTTTGATTCGGATCGCTGCAATAACACGTTACATCAATGACACTCCTCTTTAAATGCGTCCATCTTTATTATTGTTCTTGTATTCAACTGTGGTTACTGCGACTATTTACCACGTCATGCATACTGAAGTAGCTTACCTTGGCAGGGACACTGATGGCGACAGGCTGAGAGATGTCCAGCGGTGGAGACTTGCTCGTCTTGGGGGAGAGAGCGTGGACCATCTGCAGAGCATTGAGTGAGACCACACACAGGGTGCGGGTGAGGCCTGATGCAACCCAAGATATTCACACGCCATTCCAGAGGTCACGGATCATCACAGTGTCGATAATAATAATATCGTGGTTTGAAAAGCACACAGCCGTCTTCGTTACACTCCAACCATACAATCTGTTTTACCGTCATGCACGAGTCTATCTGGACACACAGCAAATCACACAGAGCACGAATGTATGCAGGCTGGATTTTTTTTGTATCGCTTTGTTTAAGACTCACGTTGTTTTAAAAAAAAAAAGAAAAGTCATAACAAAAAAAGTTTTGTACTTAATACCACCAATTCTATTTTAATGTAAAATGAACAAATTATGAACAAACTGAGATGATTATCACTGGCCTGCTGCGCACCAGGATATCCAGTGTCCCCCAGTCATCTCCACACTTACCTTTTTGGTGAAGGATATTCTCTCGTGGGGGTGGTGGGTGTCAGTGGTTCTCTGGCTGGTCACGTCTACCTGAACTGGGCAGCTGTTGGAGGTCTGATGCTGAACAAACGCCTGCTGGGGCGGAGCTGTAGCCGCTAGGATTAAACTCCTTCTGGCGATGGCTTCCGATTGGTTGAGCACAGAGTCTGGGTCTTCCGTGATTGGTCGTGGGGCTTGAAGGCCATGGTAATAGGCTGCATGTCTACCAGAGGGAGGAGATTCCCTGGTGGTGCTTAATCCAAGTGGCCGGTCGTCTAGGAAGGTAGGGCTGAAGTCGTCCAAATCTTCTGCCATCCAGCGGGACGTGATTCCCTGACTTGTTATTTCAGGCATGGAGTAAATTCCCTCCTCTTCTTCATCATCCACATCTTCCCCCTAAAAAACATAAACATAAGGCCGTCTCTTAGTGTTGGCCCTGATCATGTTTAATTCCAATGTGGTCATATTTAAGTTATACCCAAGTATTGGTGAGGCAATCATGGAAAACGGCCCTCAATTTACATGTCCATAGCCTTCTTGCGTGTAGATTTGTGGTGCACAAGTATGGTTATAATACGGTTATGTTGTACCGTTTCTCCCTGGTTTCCATGGCACTGGTCTCTGGGCAACAGGCTGTCGTAGGAACGGGAGGAGGACAGGCGTGCAGGAGGGTGTGGCCAGACAGAGTCCATGTTAATGCTGGCTGCCATCGACAGCCCGTCACTGCTGGGGCGAGGACGCCGCGACCTCAAGAACTGAGCTGATCCTGCATGATGAAGATATTCAAATAGATGCGTAAGAAACCTGCGTTTTTCCCCGAGTACATAGGTCACGCCCTTCATGCGGGTTCTCCGGTCATCCTTAAATTAACTGGGCATCCGAACAATCCCTCAATACTGCCATTTGATTGTCTTCTGCTTTTAAAGAAACACACTTCCAGGTCCATATCTATTATTATCATCATGACTCCTAATTACTGATACACACACACACACACACACACACACACACACACACACACACACACACACACACACACACACACACACACAC
>JAOPJO010000008.1:19514453-19527771 GCA_027123675.1 Molva macrophthalma | reverse complement strand
GTGTGTGTGTGTGTGTGTGTGTGTGTGTGTGTGTGTGTGTGTGTGTGTGTGTGTGTGTGTGTGTGTGTCTCACCTGGCAGGTGACCTGTACCAAAGAGACTTTTGAGGAGGGACCTGCCCCCCACTTGGCGTCACCATGGTCCTGTTCACTGAGATACTGGAGCTTTAAACACAGCAGACCAAATCGTGTCAAAACTACACACACACATAAACATTGGATGAACACACATTTTTGGAGAGGATGCATCATATCACCTATTTGTGACTATTTAGGGACTATTAAACCTCTGTAGTGTCATGGAGCCATGTTCAATATAGAAACACTCTTACCACAATGGAGCCAAGGTCTACGTTGTCGTAGTGGAAGTGAGCACAGTCTGCAAGCTTTGGGAAGTGGCCTTTAACAACAGAAACCCTGGAAACAAACAAAATATACTAGAATTAATATCGAGGTACTATAGCCACACTAGGCAGAATGCCATGATTTTTTCGCTCATCCTTTTGATTTGTTAACACCTACCTTTGATCATTTTTTAAAAATGTTATCAACTACATGTTCTAGATCGCTCATGCATTGACTCAAAGTGCAATCCAAAAGAGCTGTGAAATCGCATAAATTAAACATTTGACGTTCTAAAATATATTTGATGCAATGTTTGCATTCGTCTTGACACGTTCCAAAATGGGTGCCGTTCAACAGCATGTTTCAAAATGTACAACTGGATAAACAACAGTTACCTTTTGTTCATTTTGAGGTTAAGGTTAGCCGTGGTGCCCGCTGAAGTTTCTGCCACTGGATGTCCAGTTCTTTCCAATGGGTCACCACTCTGAGCCTTAAACAAAGATAAAGTAATTCAGAAAAATGGTAAAGGCTCGTTTCCAACGTATCATAATGAAGCAGTGTAGTTATAATTTCATATAACTTATATAATCTATATTTGTTTTGGTCGGTGTTGACGTGCACTCCTAGATACCGCCAAAACAATAGGTTAGTCTACAGGATTTGTGCAATGCTTAATGCTAATCTCAATTAAGAATATGCCATTGTGGTTTTAATTCATGTAGGCCTTTTCTTCCTCATTTAATTCCTAAAAAATATTTTGATTAATAGATTAATTTTCTGATTATTGATTAAAGGTGCTGCATGTAAGATTTGAAAGTTGTAAAGAGAAAACGGAAAAGAAAAAAGCAAGATAAAAAAATAACACACCTTTTCTGCTTCCTAACGTTTAACTGCCATTAAGAAGTGTTGCATTCAGGCGTCATGAAGCTATAATAACTATATCTGCACACATGTGATCAGCAGGCTAGATGATTCCCTGAACCAATCAGGGAGATGGCCTGATTAGTTAGAAATGAGAGGCCTAAAATCGAAATAGTCTCATACAGAGGCTGGCACGCAGTCAATAAGAACAGATATTCTCAAAGCATTACATTCACTAATAACAGATTGATCGTTTTGGCATTTATAACAACACTCAATTTATAGCTCTTTAATCTTACCTACAGTACCTTTATTAATCACCATTATTGATCATCCTAGAATTTCCACATAAGAAAACATTTTTGTGGCATATTAACATTGAATGTGGATATGGCATATTCAGTGCTGAGAAATGATTTTCTGCTTATTTAAAGTCAACTTATAGTTGTGTTAAGAATGGTCGACCGATCATGATAGTCCTAAAAGGGTCTCCAAGGGGAAAGTGGTAGGTGATACACAGTTGGCTATGCAAGAAATAATTGATCAAAAAGAAAATACAAATTATCCATTGATAGAAACTTTTCTACATTGTGGAACGAGTCGCTCGTCCCCAAATTGGGCCGTACTACCCAGGTATTTTAGTCAACAACCAATTATGATACATATGTTGTCATTACACCCATTAAACAAAGAACCTTAAGGATGCCATTGTTTGAAGATTTGTGGCACTTATTAGGGGCTTGAATTTGCTCAAAAGCATACATAATATTAAGACATCAAAAGGGCCAGAAAATAATCAGGTCATGCAAGACAAACAAGTGTGGGCAGATGACTTTAAAAAAGGAATAAGTCACATACCAAAGTTGCCATATTGACATTGTAATTCCTCCTCGAGCAAGGTATTCCTCTATGCAGTGATGAAACTGTAGTCTCACTTCTACAAAAAATGAGAGGGCAGTTGGAGGCACATCCTTAGTGGAGTGTTGAAACCATAGTCTCACTTCTACAAAACAAATTGAGTGGAGTTGGATGCACATCCTTAGTGGAGTGTTGAAACCGCAGTCTCACTTCTACAAAATAATGGGAGTGGAGTTGGATGCACATTCTAATACCAAGCTCACACTACAGCTCTTTTAAAGCTTAACTAAATCCTGTCCAAGGAGAGCAGCTCATATGTCACGACTGTAAAATGACAGTCTTTTAAAAATACATCGCTGTGCGGTATAGCACACGCTACGACGATTTAGGTAGGACAGAGAACTACCTCTCACATCGCAACGTTTCTACGGGACTTTCTACGGGACTCGAGAGTTTGAATCTTCACGTATTCAAACAGATGCCAAGGCTACGGGAGTGTACCTACTATAGCGCGAGTCAGAGTCATAGGCTATCGTTTAACAAACAAAGTCAGTTTACTCTCCTGTCATTTATAGTGAATATCCTGTCATTTATACATTTTTAAAGTGAAGCAAATAACTGATTAGTAAATTTCTAAATAATTCTCTGTGTCTCAACACTGGGCAAATAAAATTACTTAAAATTACTAGAATCGTTCTACTAGAATCTAGTAGAAGGATTCGTCAGCCATGAGTCCCGACAAAATCAAAACCGTTTGAATTTACACTGGGTTCTCCCGATGAGGTCCAGACTAGTTTGGGACTAAAATAATCATGTCTTTGACCACCTCAGAGTACCGTTCAAGCCAACGGAGCAAGGAATCGGGTCAATAGTATTGTAATGTGAGCTTGGCATTAGTGGAGGATTGAAACTGTAGTCTCAATTCTATAAAAAAATTGAGTGGAGTTGGATGGAGCATTACGGATGGATAACCGACTTGTTTTACACTGCAACCTCTCCCATTACTGATGCACACTCCATTCCAACACATGACTCGCGGCATCAAAAACACATGCTCCAGCCTGCCCGCTAATTTGCTGGAAAGTGGTGACAGTGGTTGCCATATGACCGAATTTCCCATCTGGGTTCAATGAAGTATTATCTTATGAATTACAAAAGTGGGGCGCCAGTTGAGGTCTTAAATGACCTCAACTCGCCTACTCTTACACAGGTAAGAGTAGGTGGATGGGTAGCAGAGTTTTGAATGCTAATAACATTGGTGGATGGGTATTATAGTAGCCAGTCTTGAGGTCATCAATACATACATAACACCCATTCTCAAGGAAAATAAGTAGGATAGGTTTAAGGTCTTGGGGTACAGTTCCAGTTTCTAATGAAACAAGAGCTCATTGAGCCAGTAGGATTTCCATTAGACTCTCCTATAGTCAGTGTGATAGAAACAAAGTATCATTACTCGATCCAAAGGGACAGACTGAAATGGGTGTTGATGCATGGAAATATGCCTCTGATCAGACCTCAACGAAAAAAATGCCATATTACACAAAAACAGTATCAATTACTAGACAGTGCTGATGCTTGATGGATTAAAAAGGAAGTTGGACAATATTTGGGCAAGTGCCACAATGTGAACAGCTCGTAGGTTTTATAAATAACACAATCATAAATCACAATAATGTCAGACCCTCCTTGCCATGGCACTAAAAAACCAAGTAACATCACATGCTTGAATCGAGACAGAGGGAAAGGACAACTTTGGCAGGCACCCAGACAAACAGGTGGACAAGGTAACCCTGGTTACCATGGTGCCAATCCCATACCTTTCATTTAAATGCCACCCGCCAATTTAACCATTCAACACTTATAGTAAATGCCTTGCAGTGCGTAGTTCCCATTTAAGTAGAGTTAATAAATATATGCTATTTTGAATTACTATCGTTAATGTACTGGACATTTACCAATTTGTGTAGAAAACAAGTAAGCAAAGACACATTTGCATGCATTTCCAACAAATGAGAAATGAGAATAATGCAGGGCAGGCAAAAAGGCAAATGGTCATTGGGACTTACCAGACAGTGTCGTCCAGCTCACAGTCCCTGCATACATCCCCTAAGGTTCCTCTCTGAACCACGTGAAACCACCCAGAAAAACAAAAAGACAAACGTAATGACTTGACTAACCGTACCTGAACATATCAGCCATTAACCAACGTTAATCATTTTTTCGACAATCTACAATTTTTTCTTTTGATTTATGTTCAGTAATTACTTGTACTTTCAAAATATAATGCTTGTTTTACTTGACAATCAATGCAGTAATGCTAGACTAAGTGGGAGAATTAAAAAAAAAGTTACATTGAAAGGCAATATAGGCCAACAGGTTTTAAAATTTAACCCTTCACAAAAAGGGATGTTCCAGACTAATACCGATTTGCAAATTTGTGATGTCAGGCTTTAATGTTTAACCTCTTCTAAATGTTTTTCATATCGTCTTGTTTTTACAAATACTAAATAAATGTATAATCATAACTATTCAGGAACAAGGAACAATCACATATCTTGACACCTAGTTCTAAAGTGTAACTTCTGGATGCAACGTCACTGTTATTAGACTATTCAAGTCTAGATAGACTTGAATCGCTCCAAGTTCGGGGGAGTGATCACTGATTTAAATCATACCTTATTTTACTTTTTTGATCGATTTTTGGTATTTGTGGACGAGAATCGTGATTGTACAGATAATTGTTGCTTTCCTACATGACTACTCATCAAATACTTGTATAGCCTTTAGACCGGAAGTCAAGTAGTGTGACAAGTGAGATATGAGAAGAGAGAGAACCTAGAGAGGAGAGTACAGGACTTGAGAGAGGAGGACCTGATGGAGCAGAAGAAGCGAAAGCAGGAGGAGGACACATAGTCTGGGTGGGATCCCAAATGGGTTAAAATACTCAGACTGAAGCCTATTCTTTGAGAAGCCAAGGGAAATTAAATGTTCCCAGGCAGGCTGCAAGCTTTGTACATGAGAGGCAGGGACCGGAGCACACTTTGACGGCTGGGGGTAATGGTGGGTGGGGGTCTCAAAGTATACACCACAAAGTAAAGAAATGAAGTACTTCTAATTAAACTATACCCAGTCTTAAAATACCATCCTCTATTCTCCTTTAAGAGATGAGAAAGCATTAAAGAACCTTGTGTAGTCAGACATGGATGTACCTCCTTAGCCTTTTGTACAACTGAAGGCAGGATTCTACAGGTGCCAGAATTTCACCCATTCTAACAACCTTATAGAGAGCACCAGTTTAACACACGGGTAAGAGTTTTAACTAAAAACAGGATTACCTGTACTATGACACACACCCAATGTATCATTTGAAAAGGGGTACACTGGCAAAAGTGTGAGACTGCTTGAAATAAGAACATATGAGCATCATTAGGCAAACTTACATCACATCCCCTTTACAAAGTTATTTTAAAAATAGTTCCACTCAGTGGTCATGGGTCTAGGGTCACTCTTGACCACAGGGCAGGACATCTAGACCAAAAGTGATTAGAGAAGCAGACTCAGAACAATCTTTCAAGGTCTAAATGAGGATGTTGAACTAACCTAGTTCTTATGATAAATACTAAGACAACATTGTTAATGTTGACACTGACTTGATATTGCTTCTTTCGGCAATTAGATTATGGTAATGACTGTTGCTAACCTCATTATAAAAGCAGCTTTTCGTGATTTTTATTTGCACACTGAGCAAGGCGAAACGTCCCTGACAAATAACTAAGATAAATAGAAAGAAACTGAGTGTGGATTACCTGTTTTATTTCTATAAGAAGATTTCTATCCATCAATCTAGGGATCTATTTTGCAATTGGAAAGGCTGCCGTCAGTAGGACAACAAGACAAGTGTTTTGCCTGTTTCTTATAAAACAAGCATTTACCAAGACAATTGATTGTGTAATCTTTCCAAAGACCATTAAGCACCCTGATCTACGGTCCATGGTAGATCAGACAAGGACGCAATTTCCTTGTCTGAAACTGCACTTTATTCATTGTTGAGGTCAAGGGCGTAGCTTTGGTTACAGCTTTGGAGGGGACGATACAAGCAGCACACTGAGTTTATGCTTTCTGTGCAGCCATGGCAATGCTTTTTTTGCACTGAACTGAACTGCACTCACAGATCATTCCATTATTTAACTATAAATTCAACATTACAAGCAATGCAGTTTCGTCTTCACTAAAGGATGGATTGTGTGTATCAGTTAATCATGTTTTTGCAAGCCATATTATTTTGGCACGCCATATTTAATTTGCTGACCTGCAAGACTCAAAATACTACACTAATTTGTAATACAAACCTGTAGTTTCAACAATCTGTAAATACATTTGACAACATTCGCAAATCTTAGAGCTATATACCCTACATTTGATCCATACGTTTGAATACCTAGGCTTACTCAATTAGGCATATACATGCATCACTTACAGTATTTACAGTAATCTACATCATGAAATACATTTGTTAATCTTGGTCTGTGTATTGGCATAATGCTTGAACAATACAGCCTACATCTAAACATGACATTTGAGCGTTATATCTGTGATCGATTAAAGACAGTAATTAGGCTAATAGATGGTATCGAATTTGTATCAAATTCGGCGGAAGCCCACCAAAATAATGTTATAAAATACATGTAAAGACTCAACGTTATTGTCTCGGTCTATGGCTACACTGGGGAGTAATTGTGATAAAAGCTAGGGAGGGACTTTTATTAAGCTCGTCGTTTTAGAAATGGGCACTAGATTGAACGCCTTAATTGAATGTCCTCATTAGTTGCTATGTTGATATAAACACACGTATCTAATCAGAAAGACAATTAACCTGTAGACAATAGCGTCACCAAGTTGAGCTACACGAGGAGAGACGTTACTAAGGGCAACAACAAGAACCTCACGGCTAGTACATGAACACCTAGCTGGCTAGTTAGCAGTAACGATAACGTTAGACCAAGCAGACACAGCACAGCAGACACCACTAAACTAAACCAAAAATATGATCTGAGACACGGCAACATGCTAAATGTAACTTAGAAGCAGTGTCCAAGCATTGTTCATATGTGAATACACTTGTAAATCTATGTCTATACGTTGATGTCTTTGCATCACACATCTTTTTATTATTTTTAAGGCTGGGTTTACGTTTAGACCGCCGGGGCCAAGCATCACAAATTTAACTCATTGAACAATATAAGTGCAAGATGAAACGTTATTATGTCTAGCGTCGAATACCGACCGTTAGCCACCTAGTAGCCTACATCAGACAGACCACAAAAACAAAGGCGCGTTTGTCCCTTTGGATAAGGGAATTCTCAATTCAGGAAAACCTTACCACCATTCCCAAGTCTTCTTTCAATCGGCGGGCTTGAATTTGAAAGGCTCTGTTGTTTAATCGTCCAGTCTCGCGGCTAACAGATCCTACCTACTTAACTTAATTCACTATTCGACATTGTATTTATTCCAATGGCGGTAGACACTGTAGCGTGTACTCCACGCTGTGGATTCTGTGCTTACGGAAGACAAACAATGGAAGACAAACGTCTCGCTTGATGACAGATAATAAGAAGCATCCAGAGGCGCCGCTAGGAATTCTGGGCCCCAACAGAATTTCACATTGGGCCGGTCCAAGGGGCACGTCTAGTGGTCTTCTTCTTCATTCATTTATAGTGGTTTATGTTATGGTTTGGTTATAATGTCACAATCACAATTCTTAGACTATGTCCTCAGACATTTACATTTCACGCTGCTGTATGGCTACATATAGACATGGGCAGTGTGGTTCCAGATTGCCCTCATGGTTAACCCCATTTGAAAATCCTTCAGTCAGTAAATACTGCAAAACTATATTACATAGGTTCATAGCCGTTGACGAGGGATTAATTATACTTTCATTATTTTAATGTTACAACCAATAAATGTAAATGCTTTACCTTAAAGGGATACACAGAGGTATCTGTAAAATGGCATTTGCCAGTCTTACCCAGATTCAGACGAGTTGTTAAATTCCAAATGCATCATTGTGCATCCAGAAGTGGAGTTAGCTGTGTAAGCATTTTTTTTGTTTACCGCTTGTATTGACTAGAGTTACAATAGCCTAGTTCATGTGAGGGGAATACACTTTTAATTACTTTCCAACGATTTCCAATTTGTTCCAAATAGTCTCTTATTCAAAACGAGTACCAGTAACAACAAAAGACTGTAGTTTGTCTACAAGTTACTATCCGTGTAGACTCCCCAGCCAGAAGCAGCTGATAATATAGTTGTGTAAGCGGCGCATCACATGTAGCCTAATGACCAGAGCGCCGGAAATAGTGCTATTCGGTATCAACTCGTCTTAATCTGGGTAAGACAGGCAAATGTCAATTCTCAGATATCTTGGCGTATCCCTTTAATTTCTGAGAGTATCTACTTTATGTCGTAATGTTTGCTTGTTTCCATATCTTCTACACGTCCCATGAGCGTTGTCGACCAATCACAGAGCACAACAATTTACACACAACACATACACATTTTCACAACTTCGCAACAAAGAACATCACTGGTGCCAACAGCCATTCTGCAAGTTGGGAAACAGTAGAGATTTTTCAGTCATTCACGGTTCATTCAAAAATAGTTCTATTCCATGTACTGTTATGCCCTTTTCATTCATTGAAATCTCTTTGACCGCATTACATCTGCTATTTTGAGTATTTAAGTGCAGTATGAGGTCCTATCATGTGCTATCCATTGAAGGTGGGCTTCGGGACCATGTGGGAGAACTGAACATCACTTGAGTCCAAACTCAAAACATGGTCTAGGTTGGGAATTTTCCATAAAGATGAATTATGCTTTTGCACATTAGCCGGTCTTATCAATGGGCGTGAATACTGTTTTTGAATTTGTTTTGTTAAACAAGCAGTAGGTCAGGACACTCACAAATAAATACATTAATAAATTATGTATTTTTCTACTTGACCGGGTTAGTGTTATTTTTATTACTAACTATTTTTACATCGCGGAAACAGTTTTATGAAAGTCAGTAAGCAGGACTGGCAGGGACTATGATCGGGTTGCATATCGTCGTTTTGGGAAAACCGGAAGTATTGCCGAACGATTTGGTGAACGAGTCTTGTGCACTGAAGCAGTTTGGTTACAGTCCAGTACAGAACACTGCACCCTCACTATTTTACCTCATACAATCAAAGATAAAAAATAACTTTAGTAGAAACTGCTAAACTCAAATGTCTAAATGAACCAATGTTTATATGCTAGGTTAGAATTGCACCATAGGAATAGTATCTCTGACTGGTAGAATAAAATTGAAGCGATGAGGAACACAGTCTTGTACCCATTACTTTTCTTCCATATTCAAAATGTATATGTATTTAATTGTGGTCATGATTTGCTATGAAGGTTGTGATGAATGGTCATTCAACAGTCTACGTCTGCTGAAGAAGCTCAGCTTAGCTGTCCCAAGTGTAATAATGTAGACATGCCCAGCCATCGGTGAGCTATATGGGATAATATCTGTTCTGGTTGTCTGCGTGCCTGCCTCTGTATTTAGATTTTAGGCTAATTTCCAACTAATCAGGGCATCTATTCCCTGGACTTATCCTACCTTAAAAATGGCTCTGATAAATGCAAGATCCCTCTCAAACTAAGCTTTTAAATGAAATTAGCCATGATCTCCAAACATAAAGTTCCTATTCATAACAGAGACCTGGCTCAATGTTAACGACCCTCTCAACCCTCTCTCTGAATGCATGGCTTAATGCATGATTTGCTCTCAAATCTATTGTTTTTTTTACATGTGCCGAGGTACCACACCCCAATTATGTTTATTATATTTAATGTTTTAAATTTAAAATAGAAACGATTTAGGTTTTCAAATGTTACATTACTGAACCAATTATAGAGTGAGAGTGGGAGAGACATAGAGAGAGAGACGTGTCATAGTGTCATAGACTGTCAATGATAGATTGACTATCCCTATCCCAACCATTGCCTCATTATCTAATGCTATAGCCTTACTTTTTCACTGTAAATACACATTTAAACTTCTATTATTTTGTATTTTAGACAATTTTATTGCATTTATTCCAATAACTACGTATTAGCTATCTTATTTTACTTTTGTGCTTTGGCAATGTAAATGTACGTTCCGATGCCAAAGCCTTTGAATCCTGAACACAGAAAAGGCATGATGGAAGATAATGAAAATATGAAAAAGGAAAAGAAAAAGAAACCAGGGATTGAGGGATGCTTGGAGGACCTATCAATGGTTCAGAGATTACCATAGGAACAGGGAGGAGGAGTAAGAAGGTGGTGATGAAAGAAAGCAGATGTGTACATGATTGTTTAGGTTTTGTTACTGAGAAGGATATACAGTAGGCAGGACGTGACCTGCCTCATACTTCAGCACAGTATCGCTGTGTGTCACTTTTAAACGGTCAACTCAAGAAGTCTTGCGGGGAGAATTTACATCTTAAAGACTAAAGTATTATAACCCAGTAAAGAATAGGACATACAGGGCTCATTCGTTAGGACATACAGTGCTTCATAAAATTGGGGAAGCTACTTAACTGAATAAGGAAAGATGTTTCATTCAGATCATTGAGGCAAGCAAAATATAGCAAATGTTCACTACATGTATATTATTATTTTTACTATTAGGAAAGTCAGTGGGGAAAGAGTATGAAACAATATCACTTTAATTTAAGAGAACAGTTTGATTAGGATAATCTAACTTTATATTATATATATATAAATATCGGAATATTATTATTACAAATACTATTATTTTAGTATTTGTATTTATGTATAGTTTTATATATTAAATGCTATTATTATATTTTAAATACTATATTTTATATAGTATTTAAAAATATTTTTTGAGGGTCTTGTCGCGCTATGATCCACACTCCAGTCCAGTTGGCGGCAGCAATGCACCGATAAGCTGGGTGCTGGCCGCCAGTAAAAGAAAAAATAAGAAAAGTAACTACGTAGAATTCATGCGACAGTCACCGGAAATAGCTCGTTCATCGTTGTTATTCATACATCCATGATTTCTTGCTATGTTTTATCGATCTGCGCGTTATATTAAGCATTTTCACGATTTTTTTGCCTTTGGGATATTATTCGTGCGGGAAAATATTGGAACGTAACGTGTCATCTAATGATTTAATTCGCGAAATAACGCTGCACAGTAGACCGTGCTTGTTGGCTTAAAACATTGCTGAATGCTGATACAGCCATAAGGCTAAGGCACATTAAACTGCTAGGTTTGCAGGGGTGTACTTCATAGTACAAGGTAAGGCTGTATTTGAAGTATTTATTGTTCTTTACTTTACTAAAATACGTTATAAATACCAGTGTTAAACTTGGAGGCCAACTTATGTTGGTGAAGTCTATGTCTTTCCTTGGATATTATTCTGGGAAATTAGTTGGTTAAAATAACGTTTTGACACACAATCCTGAATCCTAATATGTCTCCGTTTTAAAATCAGCAGATCAAATGATTGATTGACTTTAATCTTGATTTCCTTTTTTGGCAAATCAGTATGGCGCTGAAGACCGGAGAAGATCGTTTGAAGGAGATGGAGGCAGAAATGGCTCTGTAAGTGTAAATTAAGTCAAACATTTAAACAAACTTAGTCAGAAGTCGAAAAATACCTCGAAGTAGAAGGTATTTGTTATAATTTATGTTGTTTTTAGAATCGACCGGTGTGCTTTTTCTTTGTCTGTGATTGTCTCTATGGCAAAAGTTTTGAGCAGGAGGTCCTTGGTGGTCCAGTATCCATAGGAGGTCCAGTACCAGTCGATGCGGTACCAGTGACAGTACCAGTGGTTAGAGCTATTATAGGCACCAACACCTACAGACAGGTTGGTGACAATATGGGATGTTATTCCTCTGACACAACTGTGCGACTATTTACTTCAATGTTTTTACTTACCCATATATTCAACAGTAAAAGGAAGGACTTCCCTTTTCAGAATATTTGAAAGAGCTAATCTATGTAGGTGCAAGTGCTAACAATTATAATTACACACTTTATGTACACTTTTCAGTGAGTCACACTCTTAACTGTTTCAGGTCCAGCAGACGTTGGATGCTGCTAGAGCGGCCACATACATTCCACCCACAGGGTTTGTAGGACCAGGTAACTGTTAAGCACACTCCACGCTTCCACAGGTGTAGCCCAGTGTACTTGTCGCTGTGTTGCGTTTTATTTAATACCTACACAGTTGTTTGCCTTTGACTTCCTGCCATTCCCTGGTGATATAAAATGATAAAACGATGAATCCCACAGCCTCCGTCATCCAGAAGCACCTCAAACTAAACCCATGACCAATTCTAATACAATTCTAGCTTGGTCAAACTTGTCAAAACAGATCCCTCTGCGCATTGAGTGCATGGGCAGAGTGAGTGCAGGTAGCCGGGTAGGTTGACAAACAGGCGGTCCATCCAATCATTTCATTCGGGCTGAATTAAATGATTGGACGGGCTTATGTGAGTCCTGCGACAGCCACAAATATCAGATTTGTTTATTTTTTTGTCACAGCATTTGATTTATGGATTGCTGTCTGGATTTATAGAGATTTTCAGCAAATAGGACAAAAAATGCTTCTTAAATTGCCAACAATAGCTTTAAATGTGAGATGACTGCATGTATCCACAGTGGAAAAATGCAATTTTCAGAGCTATTGTCTGAAAGGCATTGCCACTGACAGTGACTGTTTGAATGGGTCTTGTTGCCTCTGCTTTAGTTCCTCCAGTGATGCCTCCTCCGATGATGAGGCCAGCGTTCATGCCTCATATCCTGCAGAGACCTGGTAAGATCACTGCCTTTAAAAAAATAATAATTCAAAGTCATACATGCAGCATGTGAAATGGTGTAGCAGTCCGCTTGAAACTTCCTTTAGAATGATCCATGTCGTCGTTTGAATGCTGTTCTTCTTAGACTTCTTTGCTTTCCCAACAAGTATGGTATCTGGAATGTTTTGAGTAATGTACCACTAAAGGTTAATGTAAATAACTTTGACCAATTTGGGGAGTCTAAGTTAGGCATTTCAAAGCGTGTGTGTTTCTGTGTGTGTGTATATGTGCTTTAATAGGTGTTCCAAGGATGGCACTGATGCGTGGTGCGCGCCCCCCGGGGGTGGTGGGGGGGGGGGGGGGGGGGGGGGGGGGGGGCGGGCGGGGGGGGGGGGGGGGGGGGGGGGGGGGGG
>JAOPJO010000008.1:19486947-19506947 GCA_027123675.1 Molva macrophthalma | reverse complement strand
GATCCTCCGTCTATCTCGCAGGCCTGCTGCGCTTCCCAGAATGCAATGCGGCTCGACACGTCACGGAAGTAGGCGATCTTGTAGCAGGGCTGCTCTCGCCCGCCCATGCACACTGTCTTACCTGAGAGAGAGAGAGAGAGAGAGAGAGAGAGAGAGAGAGAGAGAGAGAGAGAGAGAGAGAGAGAGAGAGAGAGAGAAAAGTAAAGTAAATTTGATTGAAATAACTCAATTAAGAATTCCTTGATTTCTGTAAGGAGTTCTACATTGGGAAAGTAAACACAACTGAAGAATTGTTTCTGTGGCAATGGTTGCCCTGAAAAGGAATTAACTTAAACTAAAAGACGTGGAGGAGGCATTTAGATCTTAATCTAAACTTAATTGCTGTTAATTCCCCTTGTAATTATACAATGGCCAATTTGTCGCTGACATTGAACCATATTTTTCACTCCTTATGCAACCATAATACTTTGAATACTTATTACATCAGAAAAAAACATAAACCCTAGCCTTACACTGATGAGAACAGCCCGGCACGTTGGCAAGCCATTGGCTGATTCCAAACTCCTTTGCATTGGAAGCAGCTTTCCCATTGGCCAGCATGAGGTCATCTTGTGGATTATTGTTGAAGTTTCCACAGAGACCACATAATATGTTATGATAAGTGGTCGCCACCATTACCTTCACAGCACTCGACCAATCATAAGAGACCTTAAAAACAAAAGATGAATAGGAAGAAAATAAACCACTGCAGTATTAATCACTATTAGGACAATAAAAAAACAGGCCTATCAAGAATTATTATTATATTCCATAATAACTAGCATATCACCAAATCATTGAAAACATCTTGCCGTTTCTTGTCAACTTTTGGAAACAAAAATGTATCTGCATCAACCACTGTATCATATATAGACATCAAAGGACGCGAATCAAACGTTTTATATTGTATGTCCATAATTGCCTGTTTTCCTTACCTTTAGGAAACTGGTTTCCAGGATAGCCCACCTGTTTCTTCTATGAACCTTGACCAGTGATTGGTTTGAGAAGAATGGTAGGTAGATTGCCTCCCCATCCACCTGTTAACACATTCATATACCGTACACACACACACACACACAGACACATTCATTCAACGTACACACACACATTCATACACCGTACACACACACATTAATACATTGTACACACACACATTCATACACCGTACACACACAGAAATTCATACACCGTACACACACACATGCTCATCATACACCACACACACTCACATTATACAACACACACACACACACACATTCATACACAGTACACAGACACACGCAAATGCATTAACAGTTCACAGACACATGCAGGTGTGAGTGGCAGTCAGAAGCACAAGAACATAATGGGTCACTTCAGATCCCACAGTAAGGTAGCCACAATCATGTCATACCAGTGTACTGACTTCATGTCATTAGCTCAGATTTATCGGATCTTTATCTCGCACTAGTAGGCTAGGATAACTTTTTTGTGCTGTGCCATTGTTGTGCTGTGCCAATTTCCAATTTGGAAATTGTTGTGGAATCTAGAAACACTTTGCTATGTGATATTTACCGTAAATTGTCGCACTACCGCTAAGACAATTTAAATGTAAATGTAAGTTAAATCTGAGTAGGCCTACACAAGTATACTGAGGCTTATTCGTTTGGGTCCATGCTTGCGATGTAAGTCTGTGTATTTGAATCGATACCAAGACTAGGTACTTGGGGGTAGTGGGAATTGTGGGCATTGGCAAATGTAATATTTGTGTGTAAACATGTGTGTCGTGAATGAGTATAAGTGAATGAGCGTAATGCGAGAGCATCATACCATGACTTGTCCATGGTAGTCCTTAGAAAGGATGTACGTATTGCCGTAGACCTTCACAATCACTGTTTTTGCATAGGAAACTTTGTTGGAACCACGATTATTGTTCTCTAGGCTAACCTAGATGACAGGAACAACATAAAAGAATCGTTGTTATTTGCTGAAAAGCTCACATCATACATTTTTGTATGTAAACAGAAAGGCAGAAATGTATTCCTTCCAATGTTTACTTAAGACCCCGCTGTGCATGGTTGTGCACAAATAAATAGCCAAAGTCTGCCCGCGATATTCCCAAACCTACACTTTCAAACGTTCCTTTTCGTTCTCACCTCAAACCTCTCAAGTTCCTTTGTGTCTTTACACACACTGGCAAACCGGTAGATACAGTTGCCCTGAAAATCAAACTTGTGGCCGTCGAAGGTGCGGAAGTGTGGGTCTCCCTGGGCCGAGCAGGTCTTGAAACTCAGAGGGAAGCAGTCCTGAACCCCGTCCTTCACAGTACAGTGCTCGTCGGCCTTGCAGCCCCTGGGGTGGCACAGCACCTGCTGCGTTGCTCTGTTACACACGCATCTGCTGTTGCACTCCGAGTCAGCCCAGAATGTCTCACCTGGCAGATAGTAACGGCCCTCATTATTGCAGCCACAGCTGGTCGCTTTGTCCACACACCTGTTGGACAGTATAACAAACTTAATGAGTGATTATTCACATGTCGAGCAAGTATCAATATCCTCCCGCCCATGCACACCCATGCATTAACAGAACTTAGTAATGAGGGTTCTTCTGTCATAGTTTATGAAATATCTTTATTAATTTCATATTTATATCTGTAAAAGAGAACTAAGCCTTTTCCTCTATGCCTTTAAATAAATGCTTCCAGGTTTTTTTATTTAATCGTCATAGTTAGTATAGATAGTAATGGATGTTTGTTCGCTATTGACCAAATCTGAATGGATTATGAAAGTTGATAATAATGTTATCCGATATCATACCATTCATCAAGAGCAGCCTAGCCTTGATTTTACACGAGATGGTATATTGTAATCCCATCATAATATATATATATCATAACAATATTGTACATGTTGGAGAGTGACCAATATTGAATATGGTCTACAGGAGGAACAATCCACTTCATAAAGGAGAACAACCTACGTCTCTCCACTGAGCACAAATCCAGGGTCACAGAAGCAGCCTTCTGAGCAAACCGTAGGGCACAGGTCAGACGTAGGACTGCAGGTCTCTGGACAAGCTGGCCCACAAAGTTTGTAATGGCTGTTAATAGGACAGGCCAGGGCTGACAGAACACAGAAAGGACAGCAGTGAGGTTGGTTCACTTCTAAGATTCATTTCAGTCCTTTTCAGCAGGAAGTCAGAAATCAATGGTGTAGCTGTATACAAAACCAGTAATATAGAGGTTAAAGGGCCCATCTCGAAGATTTTCATGTAAACAAATGTCTGTTAAGTCACTATCTATCGCCGAATGAGGAAACACAATGGTGATTGAGCCTATGGCCCACTGGTGAAAGCATTTGCAGTATTATGAATGTTACGTTATGAATGAGTGTCGTTGCCAACACCGTTTGGATGATGGGAACAATCACCGCTTATTGTCAAAAGGTGTTTCCAAACAGAACAAAAAATACATTTTTGATATTACCACTTAAAATAAGTGAAATGGCTGTTTGTGAATGCGTATATGTAATCATAACTTACAAATAGCCATTTCACTTTTTTCAAGTGAAATGAGTGAAATGGCTGTTTGTGAATGTGTAAATCGAACCGTAACTTACCACAGTTTGCTAATTCTCTCCATGGTAAGACGGTGACTCCAGCCTTCTGGCATGCAGCGTTATAACTAGACAGTGCCTCACAAAGAACCTCCTGTCTCCCTTCGTTCATGCAAACATCATACAAGCAGTCGTACATAAACTCTTTTATGTCCAGACTAGGATGGCAGCTCGCAAAAGGCCCCTTCTTGTTCTCTGCAATGCCACAATACTCATGGCCAGTAAACCTATGAAAAAAGTGAAAATGAGAATTCATTTTTGATCTCATATCAAAACTTTATCCCATTATTGAATTGTCTTTTTCCAACATAATAATGTCCTACATGAATCTGTAAACAAACCTTGAGATGCGTCATGTACCACTATTAGTATAATAATTTTGAGTTGGGCATAAACATTTATTTCAATCTCGTCACTAAAACGTACCGCTTTTGGTCCTCGGGAGAACACTGTGGACACTTGTCCTCACAGTGATGGTAGCAAAACGGGTCCCCGTCTGCAACGCTCCATGAACCAGCCCACTCAGTCCCATTTGCGTACTGAGTTCCATCATTTTTGTTTAGTTCGTCCCCTTCTTGGCCGTTGTAGTTGCCGCAGAGTCCGTTGACGTTCCCATAATAACTGCTACTTAGGGACACCATAGCATACGTAGACCAATCGAAAGTGATCTCTATTCCTATTTCAGTTTTGATGGATCCTCTGATCCCAGACTCGGTAATGAAGACGCCTCCTTCCAGGTCAACCGGCAGATCTGCTTTTACACCATCAACCTACAAAGACAAAATTATGTATTCATAGGTAGGCAATGATTAGGAAAATAATTTTGATAATATGGTTCATATTTGCATATATTGGGAAATTACTTTTTTTGAGTAATCCTATCCTAATAATTGTATATAAGGGTACACTCTAATTGGAGTTAGCTGCCAGAATCTTCATGACCATTAAAGCTAGGGTAGGCAATTTATTTTAGAAGCATTTTTTGTCATCCTCTGTGCATGACCGGAGTCTTCCACAAGGCTAGGCAGACCTATTGCTGAAGCTAGCGAGCTAGTCATGTGTTTTCGGGGGGTGGAATTTTTTCGGTTGGATCCGTTTAGAATCTAGCTTACTCTGGCTGGTTTCTCCAAATTGCCTACCCTATCTTTAACAGTTTATTTGAGAATGACTTATTTGAAGATAGTTTGAGGTAAATTAATCAAAAGTAATCTCTGCTTGAACAAATGAAAATAATAATTTCTAAAGATAAATACTATGTCCTAAATACAAACACTGTGTCCAAAATAATAACACATTGTCCTAAATAAAAATAAAAAGTCCAAAATAAAAACACTAAGTCCTATATGGACCATTGTGCTATAATCCTACCAGTACGCTTCCTCTGAAACCACTGGGTATGTCGATGGTGTGACCTAGAAGTCCCACGGTGATGGAGCGAAGGAAGGAGCCATCAAAGTTCCCCCGCAGCTCGTTCTTAGTCAGCACCAGAACTTCTGGGAGGTCAGGATCTTTACCTAGAGGGACAGCAGATGAAGGCTAGTATCGGGAAGCAGGCCTACATTGATTCTCTTGGGTCAGTCAATCTGAGATTATGTTTTTGTATTATTTTATTTTGTATTATTATCATTTATTTTGAAAATGTGGTGCACATGTGGAAATCTGCTTAAGAACTTATATTTTCATGACAAATATGCGGACAACATATATGGGCAAATAATATACAGAATTGTTTTAACAAACATATACGTACAAATAAATACTTCATACTCTCATTATATCAACATGCAATATTATTGAAATAGCAAGTAACTGCAAACCTGTGGTGTTGACGAGGATGTAGGTGCATGTTCCTTGGAAAGAGTAGGTCCAGCCATCGAACGTTTTGTAGTGGGGGTCTCCGAAGGCCCAACACAACGCCTCAGAGTCGGGGACACACACTGCCAGGCCCTCCTCTACCTCACAGTGTTCCTTCACTCTGCAGTTGACTCCGGCACAGGGGTCTGGGTCACAAGGGCCATGTGAATAACGATAGTATAGTATAGTATAGTATGGTATATAGCATAGTATTGTACAGTATTGTATTAGTGTAGTACATTATAGATAGCATCATATAGTATTGAAGTATAGTATAGTATTAAAGTAAAGTATCGTATCATATCGTACAGTACAGTACAGTATAGTATTGTGATAGTGTAGTATGATAGTATACTATAGTAAAGTATAATATAGTATTATAGTATAGTATAGTGTACTGTGGTGTGTTGTAGTACAAATTCAAAGTAACAGTTGAAGATTAGAGAAAGAAGGTTATAGGAAGAAGGTGGAATCATTGTGGGAATAAAAGTGAACCAAAGTGCAAGATTTGGGGGTTGAGACTTGATCAATGCATTACCGATTGGGTAACAACCCAGCGTTCCATCCTTGACGGCACATTCCTCCTCATTCTGACAGCTGGTAGCCTTGCAATCAAACCGACCGGCGCGACACTCACATCTCTCAGAGCAGTCTTCCTGTAGTATTGATACGCCCGACTGGATACCAAAGAACATTGAAATAACAAGGTTCAATTAAAAGTCGTTTTTTTTTATATATTAGAACGCAGAACTGATAAGCGTTGGCGTTACCTTATAGTACTGGCCGTCCACTAAGCACCCGCATTGCTCGGCAGGAACACAGCGGCCCCCGTCGAACACCATGTCCCCATCACACTGGCAGCCCTCGTGGCAGCGCGGACACCGGCCCGGGGAGAACAGGTAGGCACACGTGGCGGCGCAGGTGTCCGGGCAGAGCTCGTAGTGAGTCCCGCTGGGACAGGAAGCAACTGTGGAAGCAATGGGAGTCACGGGTAAGAACAAACGTAACGGGGACCATTTCTGCAACGATATTAAAACGTTGGACGGTTGGGGAATGGTTCCCCTCACGCAGGGGAACCATGCAAAGCTGTATTTTTTCATTGATGCTTGATACCATTACAACAAGTTTCTCTCACATAGTTATCTTGATTAAAGAAAGTCCTTAAGGTCTGAGAAATGTTTAAATTTCAGTTGGCTTGTGTTTGAAGGATAACGCTTTGTTAGTCATGACTGTTTTCCAGAAACGTAGGGGTAAACAAGCGTACATAATGCGGAAGAATCACTTACCACAGAAACCATGACCTCTCCATTCGGCAACAGTAGCACCCGTTGACTGACAGATGGAAACGTAGGCCTGGATGTGTCGACACACCACGTCCTGCCCGCTGCTCCCGTGATTCATCTCCCTGGAGACACAAGGGGCTCATTATTTCTCCACCGCAAGTGTAAGACTTCGAAATGCAACTGTCATCAATGTTGTTATCAATCAACGTATTTACATGTAACGTTGATCCTAGTTCTGAAATGCTAAACGTTGGACTTGCCTGACACAATCCTCAAAGTACGGAAGAGGTGGCACTGCGTGGTGGCACCCTGCGAGGGGGCCTTTCCAGAATTTAATAATGTCACAGTGTTTGGTTTTTCGATTCGGCTCTTTTCCCGGTTCGCTGCATGTCGGGCCTTGGCATCCTGGCTTGCAAGGCACATTCTTGATTGTCCACGCTGTGATGAAGCTCTCAACGGATGGGTCTTCGGTTTGTCCGGCCAACATGAAGTCATCAGATGGATCGCCGTTAAAGTTGCCGCAAAGGCCATGCAACTCGCCACCATAGGTGGACGGGAGCGTCAGCACCACGCCTGCTAGTGTGTCATAGGTCAGATGTAGGCCAAAGTCTGTTCTGATGACAATGCTACTGCCACCTTGATTCACCCATATCTTGCCATCAGCCAATGAAAGAGGGAGGTTGGTTCTGCTGTCATCAATCTGTGGTTATAAAAAAATATATATATTTGAATCATCACAAGAGAACTGAATTTGTCTAATTAAACACATTTAAAAAGGGCTTCTTTTTAATTTGAAAGACCCAAAGCTAGGAATCATACCAGGATTTCCCAGACAACCCCAGGCTTCATGGTGATCACGTAACTGTATGCCTTCAATGTCACACTGCGGTAGACTTGACCTTCTTTATTGGTGTTCTGTTGTATTGACAAGGAGAAACCCCCAATCACTCCTTTCTTTTCTTCCACCTCCGATAGAAGGAAGGCACATTCTCCCCATAGAGGATAAGACTGGGGGAAGAGAAGAAGAGAGAAGAGATTGAAGAATAATAGATGCGTTGATTGTCCATCCAATATTTTTTGGACAAACATCCTTGTTTTCTATGGAGGACCAAACCAAAATATCAATGCATTCCTACTTATATAGACAGTTTGGATGGACTCTAAGCATTAAGATAAGGACGTTTCCCGACCTGTCCATCCAGTGTCCTCACTGAGCAAGACCCGAACACAGAGCAAGAGCCGCTTGTTTTGGGAACACAGGAGAACACGCCCGACTCCAGAGCACACTTCTCGTTGGCTGAGCAGGTAAATGAGTCATCGCACTTCACCTGTCCTTCCAGACAGACACACCTGCTCCTGCAATTTGCACCATAAAACACCTGGAGGAAGAGAGAGGGCCTCCTATTAGCATTTGTTTAGTTTGCACGATTAGGTGAATATATCATTTATTTTTTACTGCTATTCTGCTTTTTAATTTGAATTATTTATTAATTGCTTAGTGTTATTTGCACTGTTCTGCTATCGTAACCCTGATTCCTCCCCCGCCCCCACAGGATTAATTCATTTCGACAATAGTTTTCTTTTTATTCAATAATTCTACTACCATATGTACACTACTACTGTTCTGTTTGATACTAACTGTGGTATGCTCAGGATCTTTCAATACCGTGTGGGGCCCAAGGATACTATTGTGCAAGCTCATCAAAATGGTATCAATATTTCACCTGTTCACTGCGGTAGTACTGCTCATTATACTGGCAGCCACATTCTGCCAGGGGAACACACTTATCATCACTGAGCATGTATCCATCATCACAGACACAGCCTTCACTGCAGGGGGCAGCCACGTCACAGCCCTCCGGCGGGCCAAAGTCATTGCAGGTTTGGGGGCACGGCATGGCACACGTTTCATAGTGACTGTTGGCATCACAGGGGAGGGCTGAGGAGAGGAGGGGCCGCAAAGAAACCATTAAAATGTGCGTAATAATGTCTTAGTGATATTAGTAGCGTGCAAAATGTAGTTTTTGAACACATCAGGTATCACATTATGGAACACATCTATAATATAATACGGCCGTAAGCCGCCGTATTATATTATCAAGTTTCGCGATGACAAACATTTGTTTGAAGGCACACTGGTACAATTATACATCTGCTACAGCACCCCCAAATGGCTTATTCTTCTTTACCCAGTAGCTCTAGGTACATTTCTGCTCATGGACACCTCATGATGATCAGCCATCGCTAACCCATTGCTAACTAATTCATTCTGAAAGCCAATTGGCCGATGGTGTCCGATGGCACATTTTGCAAAGATGATCTGTGTGAAATTTCAACCACATGGAGCAGAGAATGACTGAAAACGTTTGTGTTTTTGCTTTTATGCTTCTCTTACGGCAGAATTGTGGGGTCCTCCAATTTTCCACCATAGCGTCGGCGCTTTGACAAACTACGAGGTAACTTGTCAGACTGTTGCACAGGGCAGTAATGTGGCCTTTATACGCACAAAGGTCAAATACGCAATCGTTGCGGTACTCGATATGGTCCACTTTAGCGTGGCAATCTCTGGAAGAAGAAGAAAGAATACATTAAAAGAGTTTGAGTAGCAGCATTGGGGGATATACATATTAAGAATACAAAGAAAAGATCAACCGTCGAATCCTTATATTTCGGACACAGTAAGGCTAATTCCATTGCAAATATCTGAAAAAAACAGTCGAACAACTGTAAGCCATCCGACTAAATAAGGTTGCAAGTCAGAATCAACGAATATTCCCAAAATAAATGGAAGAAAATATGTATTTGTTATTGTGATACTGGGTTGTACAAATCCAACAATGCAAGTGCCAACCTAAAAGGTCCTGCCTTGTTGGCGATAATCCCACAGTAGTCTTCCTGTTGATAACGTATCGCCAGTGTTGGCTCGCAGACAAGGCATTTACCACCGGGACAGTCGCTGGTGCACCCGATGTCTCCTCCAACCTGGAAGAAAACAACATGATCTTCAGAGAACATCGGTTTTTATCTTGCTTTGCCTCAACATCTTCAAAGGAACACTGGATCACCTTGAAACTGTCTCCAAAGTCTGTAGGGCCTTTGGCTGAGGATTTGTCAGGTTTCTGCAGGTCATCACCAGCCTTACCATTGTAATCACCACACAAACCTGTCAAAACAAAACAGTAGACATTAACATGGATTATTTACGGATATTCGAAGATGTATATACAATATGTATATACATATTGTTAATATCAAGAGTTGCTGTGAAAGGTTAGACCTGTGACTCCAAATATTTTGTATTTATAGGACATCCACACGCAAAGTACAATAGCAGCTTCTTACTTCTCAAAGTGACTACAATTTCAACATGCCTATCAGCGTTCTCGGTAAAATTACACTGTTGTTTACCAAACAGCACTTGCCTTCGACAGAGCCAGCGTAGGTGCTTGGCACCTTCAGGCTGACATGGCTCTTCCAGTTGAACTTCAGAGTCAAGCCAAAGTGTGTCTGCACAAAGCAGAACCAGCCCTGCCGGAACAAGGACAGCTTCCCTTCCAACGCGGTGTAGGGCAGGTTTATTGAGTGGCTGTTCAGCTGACAGAGAGAAGGTAGGGAGACAATGAGTGGTGGGAGTTAGTTAGTAACAATACCTATTTCTTAAGGAATAAACGTGGTTGTAATAGACAAAATAAAAAAAAAAATGATATGTGTAACATATACATATTCATTTATACAAGTATATACAGTATATTGTATTCCAATTTGTTCAATGGTTTTCTTCTCTTGTTTGATATGTACTGTTGTTTTTGCTGTTATAACACCTCAATTTCCTGACTGAGATTAAACAAATGTTATCTTAGACTGCAAATAGCCTATATGTTAGGTAAATGTTGAAAAGCTGTAAATCTATACATTTAGTAGGAAATGTATGCATTAACCAACCCGTGACTCAAGGTGATGGTTGGGAATTAAACATAGCCAGGGTGAAAGTAAGCCCTGTGACATGTGGAGGGACAAAAGGCTGGACTCTTACCAGCACTTTTCCTGGGTTGTCGCTGTTCATGCTGATGGTGAAGTTGTACACGGTCAATGAAACAGACTTGGTGTAAGCCACAGCTTTGTTCCTGCCCCTGTTCTCGTTCTGGACCAGAGCTCGGTACGGTAGGAGGTCGCCGACAGGACTCTTGACCGTTTGGGAGAGTACGTAGATGCAGGTGCCCTGGAAGTCATACCGCCGCCCATCGAACGTTTTGTAGTGAGGGTCTCCGGTTCCCTGACAGGTGGCTGAGGACAGTGGGTAGCAGTCTCGGACGCCCCCCTTCAGGGAACACCGCTCGTTGATCTTACAGCCTACCGTTTTGCAGATTATCTAGGGAAAGAATAAAAAAAATGATATATGACAATAAAAACAATATAATACAATACAAAAAAACATGTTGTCATAGTGATGGTAACTCCCTGCAGACTAATTTCCCAGACCTTTTAAATACGTCCTTCAGTTTAGATTGTCAATCAACATTAGAATTGGAAATTATTTATTTTCGAAAATTGTGTTGGTTGATCGCAATCTCTGGTGTGTGGTATGGGCAGAAGGTGGGAATTAGCAACATAACGATGGAGTATTTTACACAATGCTTATTTAAAGGTGGCATCAGTAAGATGTATACTGTGTCAAACCATGAAAATACTATGTTGCACTCCTTATACATTGCTATGTTATGACAAAGCCATGAAACATCCAATGCGGGCCAGATGGTCCTTACTTTTGTACTGGTATCAAAGCACACGGAATGCAAGCATAAGGGTTTTGAATTTCATATTGGTCATCCACAGGTGCCAGTTTTTTCAAAATAACAAATTGTTCTGATACCTTATTCTTTCAAGACTTAAACACACACTTGCCCTACCTTTCCACTTCTAGGATCACAGGAACACCTGCTGCTGCACTTGTCATCGGCCCAGAACACACTGCCTTGTGGGTAATATCGTCCTTGGTGCTGGCAGCCACAGGAGGACTCGGAGATACATCTGAACCACACACGTGAGGTCAACTTTGAGAGAACACACGGGTGGGCCCACTGATCATTGGACCACCTTGAAGCCTCTTTAGAAGGTTGTTGTCTTCGTAAGATGAATCACTACTAATTGTTTTTCCCCAAATAGTTCCACTGATTTGAGTGAATACGTTGATATGAATTAACTTGCTTATGAAACAAACAATAACCTTTAGGATTAATAATGAACATCAACTGGATTCTAAATCAAAGTATCTCCCTTTTGTTTTAACTTAGAGCTTAACTACATTATGACACGCATTGACACAGTTATCATTATGCTTATGGTTATGATGATGGTGATTATTAGTATTGTTGTAGTAGTAGTAGAAGGGAAATATTGTAGCCTTACCTATCTCCACTAAGCACCAGGCCTTTATCACAGAAGCATCCCTCCACACAGGGGGATTTGCATGTTTTCTCAGTGTCCCGGGTCGTACAGGACGACGGACAGGCCGAGCCGCAGGCTAAATAGTGACTCCCTGCTGGGCACGATAGGGCTGTGGGGGGGGGGGATATAACACAACCGTCCGTTAATGTTGGCCACATTTTTGTGTGAGGCCTACTTTTTATTGTTAGACTATTGGAATTGGCTTCTCTAATTACTCGATTGCTTTGGTCTGTATCGCTGATGAGTCAATGAGTGATCAGTGATCGCTCAACAATGATCACATAGTTCTTTCTGCTTATGAAACCTCGATTGCCAGGAACATCATTTACATTATTATACATTATAAACATTGTTTTAAAGTATAGACAAAACACGACTTACGACAGTTGGCAATCTCCCTCCACTGTGGACTTAATTTGACTCCCGCAGACATACAGTCTTCGCTGTAACTCATCAGATTGTCACACAGGATCTGTTTAGCACCTTGGAAACCAGGCAGACACCACATAAAACACTGTTACTAATCCAGATCATTACACCAAAGCAGAGACCTGAAACCAAACTGATTTGATGATGCAAAAATGATTTCCTCAAAAGAAATGTAATCAATAATTACAATATGACTTTTACAATTTCACTGAAATAATGTCCAACACACAAAGATTTTTTAGGTGGACTTATTTTCTTGTGAAACAACACTGATATAATGTTATTGTTATTCAATATTGTGGGGTCAATAATATTGTTCAATCAACTTGTGCCTTTGTTTACATCTCTGTTTTTCTCTGATCACCTGTGTTAAAATATTGTACTCTCTTCTTCTTAGGGTTAGATGAATCAAACTTTCAAAATATAATAACACCAAAAAGCTAACCAGTTTACTAACCAATGGGTGACAGCCACATGACCACACCCTTTATTGTGATTGTACTGAGCCTCTGTGCCACACTGTTTTATGTGTCTGCTCACTGAGCTTTTATTCACATTGTAGTGAACTGTATATGTGCTGTTCTTATTCCCTCACTAGTTTAATTTAAACAGCCCTGGATTATACATTTTAACATAGCATTATCCTGGTGTTTTCTCTTTGTGTACTTAGGCTATGTATTGATTGGCTAACTATGGATCCAATATGGAGGATTAATATATCCGTAATACTGTTATTATTGATCCTTCGCATTTGGTTCATTTTAACCAAACTATTGTGCGCAATAACGTTATTAGCGAAATATCATCATTTGCAGTAGCCATTCTGTATCTACCATCCGATTTGTCAGTCTTAGCAGCTAGAAATAGTCTGAAATGTCCTTTTAGGATACATTTATCTTACCTTGATTGGTGCACACATCGTACACACAGTTGGCAGAGTACATTTCAGGGTTTATTGTTTTGTGACAGATTGCAAATGGCCCATCTTCTTTGTTTAGGAGTCCACAGAGTTTTGGTCCTAGGTAGTGACGTTTGTGGTTCTCAGAACAATAGGGACATTTTCCGCCACAGTTATCCTGGCAGAAGCGGTCCAAGTCTTTCACCTTCCACGTACTGATCATCTTGAGAACACTGGATAAACTAGTACCTTGAAGGGGAAACATTGATGTAAGAGATTATAGAGAAAATACAATTGCACCGACCACACCCATGTTAAATATTGCTTCTTGCAACCCGTTGCGGCCCTTTTCAACATTATTTAACCATTATTTAATCATATCCTAATTCATTTATTTTTCATATGTTTTAATTTACTTAGTAATTAACTTAACTTCAAAACTTTACTTAAAAAGTTTTTTTTTCTCCTTGTTTCCTTACCAGCCGGCAGGTCGTCTTTCCTGTCTCCATTGTAGTTCCCACAAAGGCCCCCGAGGTGCTTGTAGTAGGACGAGGGCACTGAGATGTACAGTCTCATGTTCCAGTCATATCTGACGGTCAGGCCGATGTCAGTGGTGAGCACGGCATATCGTCCACTCTGTTTCACTGAGACTCGACCGTCAGACAAACTGACTGGTAGGTATACTAACTCACCATTCACCTGAAGGTTCAATTAGAAACAATAGGAATAGAATGGAACTAATAGTTAGACCTACTAGATTACTTATCTGGGTTATCTGTCATCTAGGGGGTTGAAATGCATCACCTATGCTACAGTGTAAAACTGAATTCTTATTTTTTTTACAATGGCCACAATTTAAACAGAGCGATGGCATTGCTCGTTCTCAGTTACACATGATTGGCCAGGTATGTTGTGTGCTCAGTATCCCCTCCGGCTTGTCCCGCGTGAGAAAACAAGACATGTTTATTCATGAGAGTTGTGTTTTTTGTACATTTGGGTAAAAAACAGGCAGGTTGCTGTTTTGTTTTTGTTTTTCGGCACAGTTTGAACAGTGAACCTTTTACAATTATACCAAAAAAAGATGTTTGTTTATCAAAGAAAATTTGTGAATAGAAGGGAGGAGAATATGAATTACCTGGACTCGTCCCCTGTGTCTGCTTATGATTACATTCAGGTTGTAAATGTTGACGTCCACAGTCCTCACATAGGAAACCCTAAGGTTACCGCGATGGTCGTTCTTGGTTGTTATAGTGAAGGGCGTAAGGTCTTTGTCTGGTTTAATGACTGTTGTCATAATGTAGGTGCAGGTACCCTGGGGGGAAAGACACAAGTTTCAGCATAAACTGTAGGCATGAGGTAGGCCTATATATGACTTGCAGCTGACATGAAAATCACAAACATTATATACAGGCATATATATATAGAGATATATTTTGTATTTTGATGATAGCAATTCTATTATTTTAATTAAGCTAGGAATTAACCATTTTAGCAACAACATACATGGTAAATGGACAGCATTTATAGAGCACTTCTGTAACCTGTGGCCACTCAAAGCTCTTTACAATTAGTGCCTCACACCCATCCATTCACACACCCATTCACCCATCCATTCACACACCCATTCACCCATCCATTCACACACCCATTCACCCACCTATTCACACACCCATTCACCCATCCATTCACACACCCATTCACCCATCCATTCACACACCCATTCACCCATCCATTCACACACCCATTCACACACCCATTCACACACCCATTCACCCATCCATTCACACACCTATTCACACACCCATTCATACACCCATTCATACACCCATTCATACACCCATTCGCACACCCATTCATACACCCATTCATACACCCATTCACACACCCATTCACACACCCATTCACCCATCCATTCATACACCCATTCATACACCCATTCATACACCCATTCACACACCCATTCACACACCCATTCACCCATCCATTCACACACCCATTCACACACCCATTCACACACCCATTCACACACCCATTCATACAGCGACGGCGGTGTCAACCATGAACGGGCGACAGCCAGCTTGTCGGGAGCAGGGTTATGTGCCTTGCTCAGGGACACCTCGACACTTGGCTTTGAGGAAGAGAGGAGCGAACCAGCAACCTTCCAGTTGCCAGATGCCCTGCTCCACCTCCTGAGCCACTGCCGCCCTACAATAATGAATAAAGATTTGATATGTTGATAGACACATGCTGCTGTAAGTCGCCTCATACCTGGAAGTCAAAACGACGGCCATCAAAAGTCTGGTAGTGGGGGTCACCTAATGCCTGGCATGTTGCCGTGGCGACATGGACACAGGAACCCTTTGTACAAACTTCCTTCTCTCGACATGACACCTCATAACAAGGATCGAGGGGTGGTGCAACGGTAGGGAGGGCTGCAGGAGAAACACCAGAGCATGTCAAATGTGTTTTATTAACAAAGTTCCACATTTAAGACTCGACCTGGACAAACTTAAACCAGCAAATCCACACACTTCTCAACCATGGCCTACCTAATCTCTCTGGAGCCTGTCAGTTTGAAAGGGAATATTCAGAGCAATAGAAAACCTACAACCCCGTAGACACATGAATGATTGACTTCCATTTGACTTATTCTCATATTTTAAGGCGCTATTTTTGCCACCCAAAAAAAGGAAACGTAACTAACGTGATGTGTTTTCCTTCAGTTGCGCCTTCCAGTGGGTGTTTATCGCCCTTGGCTGTCTGAATGCATGGTTACAGACTACCTCTATTATGTGTGCACTTACCTTTAGAACAGACTCCAGCAGTTGCATATCCTTCGTGACTTGCTTTTCCATAGACGTACACCACCATGCCAGAATCACCATCCACTCTCACATGCATCTGCTCTTTCCCCAGCTCCATGTGGGCCCAGACCCACTTGCCTCCTGAGTGGAAGTCAATCCACGTGGGGGAGTTACAGCTGGACTTCATGCATACCTTGACACTGCTGGAACCCTCCCGTTCTGAGAAGATGACAGCGGTGCTGCTCATCCCATCCAAGGTCTCCAGTGACCAGGCACTAGCGAGCTTGTCGGACGAAAGCAGCATCAACATTATGGGATCATAGATTATATTGTTGTTCAGGAATACCACCAGGAGCTTCTTGTTGCCCGTCACGATCAATGGATGTTTGGGCATGATGTTCCTTATCAAGACCTGCCCAGCTTTCTTCAGATTCCTGATTTTTGTATAGGGAGTAGAAATAAATGAATGAAGCAGAATTAAGAAAAGTAATAAACTAAATAACTACATTCATAGAAAACATGTTTTAATTGATGTTATTAATGTCATTAAAATAACTCCCTTTCCACATATAAACATGCATTCTAATGGTTTACAAGGTGCAGCTGCAAAAATAATGCATATAATCATCATCTTAACCTTTGCTCTGGGGTTTTCCCGCTGTGCAGATACACTTCGGTATTGTCCTCAGTAGCGATGACATAAACCAAGGAATCCCCCTCATTACTCATGGTAGAGGGCACCATGTATTCTTTACCCAGCTGGCTCAACGGTGGAAGTTGTTTGTACAAGTGGTCACAAGATTTGCCAAAACACTGGTGCCCAGAAAATACCGCCACAGGCTTCTGTGATTTAATCTGCATGCCTGTCAGAGTATGAAAGCTTTTAACCAGATAGGTTTCATAGGGTTTCAAGGCAACGTTAATTTCCTTCCCCTGTTTCCAATCACCAAAACTATCGTCCTGCACATTCCCTGTGGCCTTGAAGGTGACCAAGTTGTGTCTGTTGCCATTGACGACAGCCAGTAGCTTGCTTAAACTGCCTCCTGGTGGGGTGAACACCATGTATTCCACACCCAGCTGGTCTGTAGGGCTGATCACAGTGCCGTCGCTGGTGTAGGGGCGGCGGTTGAAGGCGACCACCGAGATATCGGCAGTGGATGAAATGTGAACCGCGGAGTCTGGATGGTTATGGGGCCGGGTGAGCTCTGCTCCCTGTGGCACACGCACCCAGCGGGTTTCCCCTGGAGACAGAGTCAGCTGCCTGAAGAACTTCAGCGAACCAACCTGCAGATGTAAGTTATACGTGCTGTTATTATTTGGCCTATATTGTCTTCTTCGTATTCTTCAGTGTTGTAAAGCAGACACAACTTTTGTTTGTATTTTCATAGTAGGCCTATCTACACGATGTAAAGGAAATTGATCTTGTAGATGTCAGTGGGCCTACTGTTTAGTTCCAGTCCAGCCAATTTAAGATGCAGCCTAAACAACTATAAACAATGTGTATCAAAACTAAACATTATTGTAAGCCTACAACTTTGACCTTTGACCACTACTTTGGTCCATAATATACACTTTACAATATACATTACATTATACATTAAACATGATACAAATGTAAACACATGTAAGAAACATGAAATTACAAATGGATTTCATCATAGTATTCTGTGTGTGATTTAGTTATTTTAGATCCAATTGTAAACAACTTAATTTGCAAGGTTTGTTGTTTTATATGGTTAAAACATTTACATTTATCACTTATAATAACAATGGCAACATGTTTTTCCTCACTTTTACACAATCCAATCAAATCCTGAAGAACAAACAAAACACAAACGTGTCCTACAGTTTGACCCGCTCTGAATCCGGTCATACTTGGAAATATATTATATTATGGAAGTAAAATAAGCAATGAATGCTATTTCATGTTGTCTTCAATAGCTACTAAAATAATAACCTTATTTTCTCTCTCTGGCATGCCATATGAAGCAATGAACGAACAATTATGAAACACTTGGAACGTTTTAAACCCAATCAGAATTCCTATTAGTCATTTACTTCATAATCAATCATCCTTGATGAGGAGCAAACCATGCACACACCTTAATGTTGACCTTGGCTTCTGATTCTCTGGCCGTAACTACTAATTGGAGCTTTCGGCCCTCTTGCTCTCCTCTGTAGTTTGAAAGAAATGTTGCAATGAAGTCTCGTCCCGTTGAACAACCGTGGCACACTAGAAATGAGAAATGCGAATGCTTTCATTTACATTTTAAAACATTTTTTTTTTTTGCAATATGTAAAAAAATAAAGAAATTCTACAAAATGCTTATATTTGTGACAAGCATTATTGAAAAGACTAGGTAAAGCGAGCACCTTTCGCTTTACGAGCACTCGGTAAAGATTCAAGACCCCTCCGCTTCCAGTCGTTCACAATAATGACCGGCTCGCTGTACATTATCCCCCTTATTACACGGCTACTTACTAAATAAATCAATAATTTGACACAAAATATAACAACAACAAAAAATATTTTATTCATTTAAAAATTATTTGATTGCTGAAGCTTAAAAATTGTCCTTTATACGGTTGGAACTGCGTCTGCCCTTACATACTTACCAAATTACCCAACTACAGTCCTAATGCAACAAAATAACAAATATCTACAATATCTGGTAAACTTTACAATAAGGGCACATTAACTAACCATTAATTAACGTTAGTTAATGCAGTAATAAGCATTATTATATAGCCTAGGGCTTAGTGGGGGTAGTGGGTTATGGATAGGTTTTTGTATATTAATTAGCTGTTAGTTCATGCTTATTAATACATTAACTACCGGTAATGTTACCTTATGATACATTAATGTACCCTTATTGTAAAGTGATACCAAATATCAAATTACTCTACAGCCACACTTTAATTTAGATTAAGTTTAGATTTAGAGTTTTCCTCGCCCTAAGATCTGAACTAGGAACTGGGCTACTGTACACCATATTTGAAGTGGTCCATAATCTTGGAGCCATTCATCACAATCATCGACGGTTTCCCGCACAGGCCTACCTGCCAGCAGGGCCGCAACACCTGCATATAGCACGAGAGCTCTCATGGCCTGGGCTAGCAGAGACACAGAAAGAGTAATGCACAAAACAATAAACGCATGTAGAGTATCAAAAGAAAGAACATTTTGGTTAGAAAGCAGGAAATTCAGAAATATGTTTAACACAAAACGATATGTGTATATACGGTACAGATCCTACAATTCACAAATCTCTATGGTGATTTATTAAACAAATAAAAATACAAGATGATCCTCTGAACCTCTATAAAGGTTATTGCATCTGGCTTTAAAATTGAAAAATGTATTATCATTACCACTCACAACTATCATTGAAATTAAATAGAAAACCACCAACAGCCCCATTATCCCATCAAGCACCTATACTTTACCTTGACTGCGAAGGATAGATTAGGGTGAGCATGCACAAAGGCAGGTTTATATCTATTTACGAATAACATGTCCCTCCTTATTTCTGGGTGAATGAAAAGCATATTGAATTAAGTGTGTTGAACTGCCACTGCAAATTAACATTGTTTTCTTTCTTCTGCTCACATATCATATCACACACACACACACACACACACACACACACACACA
>JAOPJO010000008.1:19459013-19470148 GCA_027123675.1 Molva macrophthalma | reverse complement strand
CACACACACACACACACACACACACACACACACACACACACACACACACACACACACACACACACACACACACATCGTATTCCATTTAGTTACCACTAAACTTTATATTGTATGACAGAGGCTAAGACATACTGTTAGGTTTTACTTTGGGCCTGAGGATTGTACTTATTGTGAAAAATATGTAAAGAATTACACTCACATATCTCTTCCGAATGATTTTGCGTTTTGGTCTGTCCGTACTCATCCTGCAGAGGGAGTGGCAACTTTCCCTCTATACCAGGCCTCCACCACCTGTTCTTTCTCCACAGGATCTCAATCCTGACTACAACAGCTCTGGTCCACAAGACAAAAGGGGAGAAATATGAAGAATTAAATAGGTAACAATAGGAGCCCTATTGTTGAGACTTGTCTATCTGTCTGACTGTCTGCCTGTCACATAGTCCTAATCTGAATCTTCTTAGATCTACAATTATAACATATTATAACATGCAAATGTTGATGGGAAAATATCACGTTGCCCCCTTACAGCGAACAATGCATCCGACTTCAGCTATGGAAATACGTATAGGCCGTCAACGGTTAATTGATGGTTGTTAATCAAACAAAACGTTTGTTCATGCACAATAACCAAGGCAGGGCTATGGCGTATTGGTGAAGTACTTGAATGCTTATTTGTGCCTAGTCTATTATTTTCCCTTTCAGCGTCATGTCAATTCATGGTCTACAACTCCCAGGCTATCACCATCGTGCCGTCGCCAGCATCACTGTCACTGTATCAACCAGGCGGTAGCATTACACAATATGAATAGAAAGATATCTCCGATTTCAGAAATCTATTAACATCGGGGTTGACTCCCCTTTAAACACTCCCCTTTAAATCGCACAAAATGGTTCGGACGAACTGTCGCGTTCACCGTTGGAACACTGACCCACATTGAAGGTAATATAGCTAACGCAAAAGCATGATATTGAGGTACATACCTAGTGTGGGTCGATACAGTGTCACGTCATGATACAACGGCATGCAGTACGGCTGTCTTCACAGGTTCTTTCATCAGTATCTGCCACGCTGATAGAATTGCTACACGGGCGCACTGGCCTACACTATCCCTGCAAGCGGAATAATTCGTTCGGACCAGCTAAAGGGCCTACCGAACGGTCACTAGACAGCAGAACAACGACTTGCTTGAATCACACGACCGTCCAAAACTGCCACGGAACTGGCCGCATGGCTTCAGCCAACCTGCTAGTTGTTCCCTTCCGTGCAGAATCCCATGGTAGTTCGTGCTCTAGTGTGGCTGCCCAACGTTACGTTTGTGTGTGTGTATGTATGTGTGTGTTTGAGTGCGCGCGCGCGTCTGTGGGTACCGGCGTGCGGGTAGTGGCGGTGGGGGGGTTGGAGCTGACTAGCTGAACGCATGAAAGGGTACATTAGTTGGCCTACGTTAAAAAAAACTCAAAGGCTATCGGCACTCAAATGAAGAAAGTATAGGTTGTATTTAGATGACGTACAATTTTTCACGAGTAGGCTTATAAAATCCTAGAAATAGAATTTATTATATAACCTGCAAATTAAACATTATTTCCCTTAAATAGTCACTACGTTCAAACAGATTCTCTTTAGTATAATATTAATTAAATTAACAACTTAACTTCGAAAACAAATAATCTTGGTTTATTGTGTTTTGTAAAACATAAGTAAAAGTACATTTGATTAAAACTCCTACTTTACCTATCTCATGTTTATTTTGCATCTATTCAATAGCCTTCTTTTAACTTCATTCAATTGCTTTCATTCATTCCTTAGAGGAACATCCGCACAAGACCTTCTTGTGTTATTGCAAGGGATTCATTAGCTCAGTGGAAGCCAGTAGTGTTATACACCAAAAGTGACTTGTGTAAATGTATTGCATTAACCATAAATAATCTTGTATTCACCTTTTTATTAATAACATATGTGATTTATCTGTTTATGCAGTGTTAACAAACCGGGACGAACCCGCTTTACTTTTGTTCATTGTTCAGTGGAGGAACAAAGTGTAGTGGAACTATTGTTAAATGACATTCACTCCTCGGTTCAATGCAGAGCACCTCCTCGTGAGACCATCCTGATCTCGTGAGTTCACGTTATGTTTCTCTCTGCAGATCAGTCTAACCTTGATCCCCTTGAAAGCCTCTCCCTCAAATGTAAACAAGATCAGACTGATCAGCGCTAGGGGATGGGAGTTTCAGTTCACAAGCAAGGCGTGCCGTGCCACAGCGGCACCCAAGGACAGTGTGTCAATCAACAGAGCAATTTAAACAGTTTAATCCGATACAGACTAGTGTTGTCATGATACTGGATTTTCTTAACTTCGATACAATACCTTGAAAAATATCGATGTTCAATACCATTTTCGATACCACAGGGAATCCTTAACAAAACATTGAGGGCATACAATTTTTGATTTTTATTAACCTCTTCATTCCATGGCCTATTTCGGAAAATAACATACCCAAGGTAAATAGAGTATATCCCCACAACTGCAAGGGCTATAATATGTTATCTTGGTACCAAAATAAATATTGTTGGTCAAGTGAAATAATCAATGTGGATACTACTGGTTAGAGTGAATAAAGCTAGAACACAGCATAAGTGGAAGATTTCCACCTGAAATAAATGTAATATTTTAGATTGAATACCACCTCGTGCATTATCAGTTGGTAGCCCTATAGTACTATAGGGCCATAGCACAACAGCTGATGAGTACCTGGGTCAATATTTTATGCCAATAAAGGGAGGTAGAGCAAAGATAGAGAGGTTTTAGTAAAGGTAGGTTCAGGTGATAATAATAAATCAATAAATCTAATGCAAACCAATGCAACATTGACAATACAACCTTTATGAGACACAAACAGGTAGATATCTTGAGATCCCATTGTACAATTTGGACACTTGACCCCTCTATTGAAAGGTCAGGGCAAATATAATTGAATGACACTAAGCCAAGCAATCGCAATTGCACCATATGGCCACCAGATGGCGATGAAGGACATCTGTTCTGATTGAAGGCAATTTACCTATTTCCTCAGAAACCCTCTCTTAGCCATTGATTGTAAACACCATGTTTAGTTGCAAAATTGGGCCCAGACACTGGATTATCTGTTTATGGTGGTTTTATGCGATCAAACACAACTTTGAGGACAAAAACAACAAAGGTAAGACATCATTTTTGGTTGTCAAAAGAAAAAGTTTGTTCTTGATTTGTTTTTTGCGACACAGAGTGTTGTTTTAGTCACAGAGTGATATGGTTTGGACTGTTGGAATCAGTGGAGGATCAGCTTTCATATAATGTATAGTTTGTATAGGTCAAATTACATGAAAAAGATCGCTATTGCTGTGTATGTGTTATGAAATACAAAACTTTTTGTTACATGCTTCTTATTTTGTTTTGGGTAGTAATTGTCTTTCGTTTAGCTAACAATGGTTATGATATGACTAAAAGTTGAGAATGAAATCTTTCTAGGGGTGTGTCACATGATTTCTCATACGTTTAAAGGCCTTAAAACGTCTTCGCAATTTGTGGGGGGGAGGGGCTTTACCCGGATACGGTTAATGCTTCAGTGATGTTGACAGGGGAACTTTCACCAACCTCTCGAAATTCTTTAAAGTGGTCGTTAACTCGCTGTCGGAGAGAAGAGAGAGCGAGAAAGCGCAGCTGGTACTGGTGTATCGATACTGCGGAGAATGATTATTGAAAGCGTTTCAAATATTCAGTATCGATATGTATCGAAAAATCGATATTTTTGACAACACTAATACAGACCGAAGTACGATGTTAAAGATTCATCAACCTTTGCCCGGAAGGCGTTTCTCAGAGTGTCATGATACGTCTTTTTGTGATTCATTCCCTCATTCCCTGATCAGTCTCTCCCCATATATACATGTTCACTTATTTTGTTCCCTGGTCGGTTTGTTGTTTTTGTCATGTCCCTTGTTCCTCGGGGTTCCCAAGTTGTAAGTGTTTTTTCTGCCCGTTCACGGAGCGGAGATTTATTGAGTTGCCAACCTCAAGCATGCTAGCCTCCAGCCTACACCACTACCTGCCTGTCCTGATTCTGCGGTTCCTGAGCCCAAGAGTGATGAGCTTCATGAGCAGATCTGCCTACGCCGTCGGCCTCCGGAGCGGTTCCGCCTACGCCGTCGTCCTCTGGAGCGGTTTTGCCTACGCTGTCGGCCTCCAGAGCGGTTCTGCCTACGCCGTCAGCCTCCGGAGCGGTTCTGCCTACCCAGCCGGCCTCCTGAGCAGTTCTGCCTACCCAGCCGGCCTCCTGAGCGGTTCTGCCTACGCCGTCGGCCTCCTGAGTGGTTTTGCCTACCTCTCCGGTCACCTTTTCGGTCCACAAGCCATCCTCCAGAGCGGCTCTGCATGTCTGGTGGTCATCTCGCATCCAGCATCCAGGCCATCCGCCTGAGATCTCCTGCTCCTTCCCTGTCCAGCGCCCGGGTCATCCACCTAAGGTTCCCGGTTGGTCTATCCGGCTTTCAGGTCAGTTGCCTTTCAGGTCACTAGTGAATTATTTCAGGATGATTATCAGGCTAGGAAATAGTAGCAATCAAAAGCGTATGACATTAAATAGAATGAATAACAATGTTAAAATATGAAGGAAAAAAAGCTAAAAGGAGATGTTTTGCCTTTTACTTCTGCCTGAATTCAGCAAGAGTGAAGAGGGCGAGCGCCACTTAGTTGCGGCGGCAGGAGTTCTTTGAACAACATAAGGCTGCGCCCGTATATGTTAATCAATCGCTGCCAGACGCGAAACGCAAACTTGAATATCCGGATGGTCTCACGAGGCTAGGAGAAGCATGTTCTTTTTATATATCGATGGAAAATCATTCCACTTTGAAATTCAGTTTTAATGCAACAGCCTCTGCTGTAGGTAAGATTTGACAGTTGTCAAGACAGAGCGAGAAACAAACAACCAAAAAAACACCCCTCCTCTCTGCTTCTTCCCTACGTTTCTCCGTAATTGAGATTACCTGTAGCTCAGCCACTAGCTTCGCACAGAATTCTAAATGCCCACTCCACCCAGGTGAAAGAATTTCACCTTTAGGATGTTCACTTTTCAGATGTAACTGTGCTTTTTTCTCGCCTTCAAGTATACTTAAGTGTACTCAAGTTGTCCTTGAGTACTACTTGAAGTGTAAATAGTATGCTAAATTGGCACAACTTTTTGAAAGGTGAAGTACACCAGTGAAGATCATGTTTCGTGAGCATTCGAAACACACTTGCAGTGCAATTGTATTATATCACCAGTGTGTTGGAAATATACTTAGAAGGCATTAGATTTCCATTGATAGGAGTATAGAAGTGTATTTTTAACACACTGTTATCATACTCATTACTATTAATCTAGCATGCCTCAGTAATATTTCAAATTCACTTTCTGACTGTATTTAGTACTTTTAAAGTGTGCTATTGTGTAAAAAGTATCCGGATCCAATGGTGATAATTACGTGTAACACAATATACATTGTCAAAGACTAACAATTTAAGTCTATTGAAGTACATCTTTAAAGCACTTTATTAAAAATTCTATACCATATTAATAAGAAGATATTCCAACATTGCAAGTAAAGTACTTATACTAAAACACCTCTATATGCATTTGAGATGAACTACATGTATTTGAAGTGTACTAAAGTACAACTTAAAACTAACTTTACCACTGTATTTATTTACCACAATTAATAGTATTTGTAATTTAATATACTTTCAAAAAGTACACTGAAGTACAATTTAAACATTAAAGTGCACTCTTTGTTAGTATACCTAAATACACTTATAATGAAGGGACATTTAAATAAACTTGAATAAAGCGTACTAATAGTGTATTGCAAAGGACTTGAAAATAATTATACTTATCATAAGTACACTAAATTACCACTATAAGTATTTGCAATTAAATATACTTTTTAAAAGTACTCCTAAGTACAATTTACAATACACTAACAGAAAAGTACACTTTCTATAAGTACACTGAAATACCAATTAAAGTATTGCAGAATTTGTATATTTATTTTTAGTACATTTGAAGTTGAACTTAATGACATCTATTTTGAAGTACACTTTTTTTAAAGTAAATGTTAAATATACTTTAAATTACAAAAAGTAAAAGTATACTTGAACTGCGGGACATGAATAAAGGTTGCTTTAGATAACGTGATGGTGTGTAGTTGTCGTAACTGATAGTTGGCGCGATTATGTTGGTCCAGTTTTTCTCTATATATTTTTAGCATTTTATGTCCTTTATTCGTTATGGGCCTAATGTGAAAAGGACCTCAATTTGCCTAACCTTCGCGGGTTTTTAGACCGCGGTGGAAATGCAGACAAGAACTGAAGGAACCTTAAATTTAGTTCCTTGGACTAAAAGTTCCCGGGAAGTTTTGTGGAAACGCAGCTCAATTAGGCATATCGATTTTTACCCCAATATGGATATGTACAATTCATCATGATTGTGGCGCATTTGTGATTACTGGCTTCATTCAGCTTTTAAAACGTAGAATTGCCTGTGCAGATTTGTTTCTGATAATAATAATGGATAATATTTAAATAATTCAGGACACAATATCTGTAATTGTAAAGAGCCCTGAAAAATCTGTTACATTATATTATTAAATGAGACAATGTCAATCATGTCAAATTGCTACCATAAGTAACAGCATTTAGTAAATGCTATAGTCATGCCATATACAGCTATACTTTTTACATATATTTTGATATCTAGATAGATTTACATTGAATCATTCTGGCATTGTCGTGTTAAAAGGATGTTAATTTAGTTTTGTAGCAAATGAAGTTTCTTTTCTCCATGCAATCCCTAAGCTCCAGGTTGATGTTGTTCTTGTTTCGGGCTCCACAATGTTTCCACTTGGGTGCGCAAAGTGGAAGACCTTGGTACTCCATCTCTTCCCCATCTGTCCACTTCCACCTGCCAGCAAGAAAACGAAGGCCTATCCAAACCTGACAGAAAGAGTCAGGTTTGAAAGCTACAATTATTTAGAGAACTCAACAACGACCACAGCAACCACAACAAGGACAACAATAACGTTAATGAAAATATTAATATTAGATATTTCAAAATATAAATACTGTGACTAAATACTGAATGTGATGTTGATGTGTGTATATTTCTATGTTTTAGATCTTGCGTCATAGGCTACATACCTCATTGGTCGCAGCCATCTGAACCCGCTGGTTGGCGTAACTTTGGTCGTACTGTGAGCTGAGCAGGTCATACTTGAAAGAATTGTCGCTAAGATCCCGACAGTGCTGTAGGGCTTCCTCCCAGGTCTTGTTCTCTCTGACCATGGTTAAGGATTCCTCGTAGCACAAAAAACTGTAGCGCTGGTGACATGGATAACCACGCCAGGCCTTAATGTCAACTGTATAGGCGCCACAGTTGGACCTTGCCGGGTGTCCCGGTGCCCACTCATAGAAATCAGATGGCTCTCCGGTCCACCTCCAGATGCCGGCGGCGTCTCTGTGCAAGCCGACCCAACCACTCATGTTTTGAAAGTCTAGGATATTCGCCTTATTAACGGTAGAAAGTTCTGTATTGCTTTGTCTACAGATATGCTGAGCATTGTTCCAGGAAAGGAACTCTGTGTGAAGTTCATTGTTTGGAGAACAGTAATAGTTATGTTCTTTGGAACATACTCTGGTGAACAACTCTGTTTTTTTATTATTGTTTTGTATGACTGCACAGTCGTTCTCTTCGTAATCCATCTCGACCTTGCCGTAACTGCAACAAAACAAGACAAGCAATGCACGTATTAAAAAGCATGTATTATTGAGATTATACCACAGCTACCAACAACCAGTTGGTAACTGTACCAACCAGTTACCAACAACTTGAAAATAAAATAAATAAATTGTCCTTGAAATATGCGGGTTCTGACCAAGAAAACAATTGGTCACATCCGTAGACGCCTATAAAGCAAAATGTTGTTTACTACTCCAGCCAGTAAGGAGACCCTTGTAACGTCCTGACAACCAAAACAATTTCAAGCCCCTGTTGTAGTCAGCCAGACAACCAGAGATAATGTTTTGTAGCAAAAGTGGGATTTCAAATAAACCATGACAGGGTGTCTCGATATTTGAAAATAATGTAGACCAACTATGATTAGATAATGGTTACTTTTATCTTTTATGTTATTGTTTTACCATCTTAAACAGCTGATCGTTGTTTTAATTTTATCTGTGGCGCATTGATTTTAAACTGCTTAAAGGCCCCGTTATTGAAAAATAATGCTCACCCAACGTTATTAACCAATCAGGAGCGGGGTCCTGCATCACCCTGTCTGTTTTTTTTTCCGCAATAAGGACCAGCACACTGTACATGATACCGCTTATTACATAGCTACTAACTAAAGAAATCAATTACTTGACACAAAATATAACAAAAAAATATTTGATCGATTGAAAAATAATGGTATTGCTGACGCAATTTTTTTTATTTCCATTGACTTTAGAGCTTTGTCACTTTGTGAGCTTTATGAGCTTTGTCCCTAGCTTTGTCCCACGGTCTGTTATTCATAGCAGTGGTCTGCTATTCTTAAATTACAGACCATAGAATGCCATAATTGACCAATCAGAATCTAGTATTAACATAAGCCTGAAACTGAATAAATAGGCTACAGACTAGTTGAGCTGTGCTGGTGATCATATTCTAAATGTCTAGTTGACCATCAGGTTGCTCGGTCGGAACTACATGTGGTTTAATTGTGGGCCTATTTATTGTATCCATTTTCCTGTATCAAATTTAGATACAGGAACATAGAAAACACTGATGAACAAATGTAAATGATCCTTCTTACCTTGTATCTGTCCAGCTCCATTGTCTCCTGTTTGCTTGGTCTCTTTTTAAGCCAATCCATATAAACCTGTAAGACAATCCTTCCAAGAGAGAAACTATGGCAGGCTCATCTTCGGGCAAAACAGTTATCAAATCGGTAAATTGCCTTTGGCAGTACTGATGGGCTTCTACCCAGTTCATTTTCTCTTCAACAAGATAGATCAATTTCTTCAATCCCAACTTTAAGCTAACGCAGGAAATTAACCAAACAAGGATTAGAAGTTTGAAGGAGCTTGCCATTCCTGCCATGACAGGATTACAAATGTTTAAATCCAGTAGTGCTTGGCACAAGGTTATATGCTTATATGCTGTTTAACTGAAGACGTGTGGCAAAAGATGTGGTAGTTTGAATACCTGTCACCTACTATCCAATCTAGTGTTTAGAGAGAAACAAGAGAAGGTTGTGCAGAGCAACTATGGCAGCTTCAGCTTCTGACCAATCTCCAGCAGCAAGTCAGAAAGGTATGTAGTGCTCTGTCCCTCTGACGACGAAATGATGAGGGGATGTGTGTTATAACTACTACCTAGTAGCCACACCTGAATACACTCAGCAGACCAATCAAGTCTCAACACAGCAGAACCTCTTACTAGAACCTCGACCAGTGACGTTGTTTTCTGACCTCCCTTCTTCACAATCCTCTACCTGTGTAGGTACACACGCACATGCACACACACATACACATTTATGTAGCCTAGCATATCTATCTCTCTGTATCTCAGGGTAACGCTATGACTTTCTGTATTCTAAAAATTCAAAATGTCATGCCTTATTGGTAAACATTATGTAATCTTGTATGAGGGTGACATTTTTACGGAAGAAAATGTTTTTTTTGGGCAGATTTTCTTTTTTTTGGCAGTTATTACAGTTGGGCCCCCGGGGGGTCGTGGCCACCACTGACTGGCCCCCCTGGTGAGTTGGCTATGCATAATATGATTCTATCTGATATTTTTCAAGGTACTGTTCCTTTACATCAATAATGTATGTTTTACATATTTTAATTTGAAAGAAAATAACAAATGCATAGCCAGCCATCCCCAGGTAATGTTTTGTTCCTTTTTAAGAAATGGCATCTAGCCTGTTTGCAAAAAACAAAATACAAATATAGTCATGTGTTTTGTCCAGTAAACAAATCATTCAAATCATGACATTCAAATATGATCAGTCTCCATGCTTGGATGAGGCAAATAAGGCTACAATCAAATTACAGCATTTTAATCCCTAAGAGGGTATTTACTGCATGCTGAATACAAAAATATATATTATTAAAAGGTTTCTTCTTTTTTTTGCAGAATGTAATATAACTTTTGTTGGTTCTCTACACAAATGATGGCCCAAACGTTTTTGTTATTACACAGAGGTTTTTTAAATGTGTTCACATAGTGATTTCTTTTTTAAAAAATAGAATCCGACCTAGATTAAAACACACAAATTGTCATAATATTTACTGATTATGTGTACTGTAAATGTTTTGATTTTTTTGCTTTGTATTAAAATTAACTATGGGAACCATTATGCTGTTTGTTTGAGGCAATAGCTTATACTTCTAGGTATTTGATGTCCAGGAATAGAGTGACACTGCTACATACAGTGTATGTTAATGCTAGGATTCAACACTGTACCTACAGCGTTTGTTAATGCTGGGATGTGACACTGGTACATAGATTGTATGCTAATGCTGGGATGTGACACTGGTACACACATTGTATGTTAATGATGGGATGGACACTGGTACATAGTGATTGTTAATGCTGGGATGTGACACTAGTACATGGCCTTTCACACATGCACAGTGTATGTTAATGCTGGGATGTGTGCTTGGGAGGGAGGGGAAGGGGGAGGGGCATGATAATCTACTCTAGTTGTTTGGTTTTCGATCCGTAGTCTACCTAGAGGGATCCTTGAGCAAGATGCCTAAGCCCTACCTGTACCTACCTACATGTATCTAAAATAACTAAATCACTGGAAATTTGGATACAAGGTCTGTTCAATTCCATCAATAACATTTTAATTGTTAACACGTGCTTCTAAGATGCTCTTTATGGAAACAGCAATGTCCATCTCAAAGAAAGAGAGAGTAGAAAAGAGAGAACAAGAGAGCAAGATTTTGAAACTAAACAAAAAAATAAACTCCCCTTCCTCTCTGCTCCCTCCCTCCAAATGTTTCTCTGCCATTGAGAGGTGTTGCATTTCACACACCTGGGATTGACAGGAAAGATGTATTTTTCAAACCAGTCAG
>JAOPJO010000008.1:19445059-19457730 GCA_027123675.1 Molva macrophthalma | reverse complement strand
GTGGCTGTAGCCAAACTCATTGTCGTACCTGGAGACAGAGCAATGTGGGAAGGACGGATGACGGATGATAGTAGTATGATAGTATAATATAAAATATTAAAATATAGTATATAACCACACTGTACACAATTATACACAAAAACAGTTTAGAAATTAGTAATAGTTTTTTATGTATATAGTGTAAAATATAGACTTAATTATAGTCATTTCAGGACACTGTTTTAGTATGGTCTTCCAAAAGAAAATCGTTAATTGATTGAAACATGATAATCTGTATTTCAATATACATTTTGACGGCTTTGGAATCCTTTATAATTGATGATGCATTTATAGCCTCATTTATGAGTAGCATATACAGCATATCTTTATCTGTTTGCAGACGAGGTATGCTTTTCATTGTTCTTATTGTAAAGAAATGTTATGCTGCTGGGGGATGTACACAAACACAATGACGGCAGATTCATGTTATCCAGATCGTAGAGTGACTGAATTAAAGAACTCACCAAGAAATAAGCTTGACAAAGTTGTCGTTCAGAGAGATCCCTGCACCAGCATCAAAGATGGAGGAGTGGGTGTCACCAATGAAGTCGGAGGACACAACCTGGAACATGAACCAAAAACTCCATTAGCCACTCACCTAGGTTGAAATAGTTGAACAAAATACAGAGCATCATACAACAGAGATAAATAGACACCAACTTCACCACTTACGTAGTGCAATTGTACCTGGCCCAAGGTATATGGTTACATATGAAGACTGTTCTGTGTAGAGATTATTTACTGAAGGGATGGATACAGTACTGGATTTTCATGTGATAATATTTTTTTATGGCAAATTATTTTCATGCCTAACAGGCTATTTAGGAGACAACATTTCTTTAGAATAATATTCCTAAACCTGTAAATTGTATTACAGTATTATAATAATCTTTTGTAACACAAATGTATAATAGTGAGTTAACTGTATCTGTTTCATCTTGATGTATGAAATGTGTATGTGTACTTTTCTTTTTAAAGAAATTTTGAAATCCAAAATTCCAATATATTATGCAATATCATCATTATCATCATCAATATTCTTCTGCAGTAATTAATCAAATGGCTCGTTTCTTCTGGTGGTACCTGGTCTTCGGTGTAGCCCAGCACGCCCTTCAGGGGCCCTTGTGAAGCCTTCTTCACAGCTTCCTTGATCTGGCTGTAGGACGCGGGCCGGGACAGACGGCATGTCAGGTCCACTACGGACACATCAGCCACTGGAACCCTGAATGCCATGCCGGTCAGCTTCCTAGGATAACACCAATAACACGGATCAGAGGGAAGCAAAGACTAGTGTGTAGAAGTCCTTCTCAAAAGGCTGGTCTCCATGAATAACAACATACTGTATATTGTATTGTTTTTTCATTTAAATAAGAGCTACCATTCATCAGCCATCGCGACAATACCACCAGTTTGATAAGTAAGATGTCCGTCACGCCCCGCCTCTCTTATCTATGAGAGTCCTACGCGGTAGGCTACTTTAATGTATGTGCTTTGCGTCCTCATCACTGACCCGTTGAGCTCTGGGATGACCTTGCCCACAGCTTTGGCGGCGCCGGTGGAGGCAGGGATGATGTTCTGGTGGGCGCCGCGGCCGTCGCGCCAGGCCTTAGCGCTGGGCCCGTCCACGGTCTTCTGGGTGGCGGTGTACGCGTGCACTGTGGTCTATACGAGGAACACACACGGGAAGTCAGGCCCAGTCGGTCATCGTGAGTAGACCTAGAATCAGATTGAAGACTGACAGCACGTTATCAGGTGCTGCACTACAATGGGGCTTGTGCGGGCGTTTTTGCGTTTACGTTGTAGATTTCGCTCGCTGGGAGGGATTGAGGATGGACTCTCAAGCTTTTTCAGGGCAATTCAAATTAAAATTTTCTTGAAATTATAAAATTATAGATCTCTTCCTCAATTTCATTCAATACTGCAAAATGCAAATCTTGATACACTTTCGGTTTTGTAACCGCAGACGTTTCAGTTCTACCTTAAACTATGGCAGGGACTATGTTGTTGCTTCCTTTAATGTAAAAATAATAAAAACAGCCCCGTTTGTGTTCTCAGCTCATGTAAACAGGGCAATTGACAATACTACTTTATGCTAGTGTGCGCAATTATACACAAATACCCATTTTACTGGTAGCGGGCTTTGACAGCTTTGACAGAAGAAATATACACTATGAATATAGTATAACAATGCTCGCTGAATGCCACTCACCATGAGCGCCTCATCAATGCCAAAGTTGTCATGGATGACTTTAGCCAGTGGGGCCAGGCAGTTGGTGGTGCACGAGGCGTTACTGTAGTCAGACACCAGCAAGAGTTTAGTAAGAATTCAACAGACCTTTGAAATATCACAACCACCAAGCCTAGGTGTGTGTGTGTGTGGGTGTGAGTGCAGGACGTTGTGTTCGTTACCTGACGATGGTCATGGAGGAGGGGTCGTATTTATCCTCGTTGACGCCCATGACAAACATGGGGGCATCGGGGGATGGAGCAGAGACCACCACACGCTTAGCCCCACCCTGGACATGAGCCTGGGGGAACGGGGGGACAGTCAAGACAAGGTAGAGGCTATGGAGAGAGATTTGGCTCATAATTATGAATACGAATAGCAGTCGACTTGTGTCTTGTAAATTGACATTTGAATGAATGTGCAATGATTTGTGCAAATGCATACATAGTTATGAATTCAATTATTACATTTCGCACAAATACCTAAAAAAGTATGTATTTCTTCGTCCACACGCATTAGTTGCAATAAAACCTAAAATTGTGAACCATTGAATTGTTTAATCTGAATTTTGAATTTTGAGACAAATGCAACTCAGCTCGACCATTTACCTCACTTTTATTATTTTTTATTCATATATAGTTGGTCTGACTGTTTAAATGGCAGTGAAGATGATAGGTAAAGAAAGACAATGCTTTTAAGTTTGGGCATATTATGTTCAGGTCAGGCAGGAAACAGAACTGTATATATTGTATAATCAAACTTTTACTGATGCTAAAGATCGGAAAGAATGACTACGTACAAAGATAAATGTATGTGTGTGCTCGTGCATGCGTGTGCGTGTGTGTGGGCGTGCATGCTGTGTGTGTGTGTGTGTAGGGTACGTACAGTTGCCTTGTCAACACTCAGGAAGACTCCAGTGGACTCCACAACATACAATGCTCCAGAATCACCCCAGGGGATCTCTGCTGGTTTCATACTGACCAGAGAGATGAAAGGATGAAAAATGCGCTAACAAATCATCTCAATTCATCAAATGTATTAAAAAGCCCTCTGCCAGAACTGTAGGGTAGTATAGTAGTATAGTTATATTTCATATTTAATTTGCACGGCAAACTATGATAACCAAGGGTCTGCTTGCATGCTGCTTTCCACTTAATCAGTGAATCCACTCTAAGTACATATTTCAATAAGAAAGACATGAGGCTCAACCCTCTCTACTCACCACTGGAAGACAGAGATGGCCTTGCCATCGACGATGAGCTTGCCATCCTCATAGGAGACCTCTCCGTTGTAGCGACCATGGGTGGAGTCATACTTAAACATGTAGACCTGAGAACGGCCACATTACAACTCATAGGATTTAAAACCTTTGATCACATTATATTTGATATACTATTCGGTAACCCTTTACAATAAGGGTACATTCATCAACCATTCATTAACAATAGTTAATGCAGTAATAGGCATTAGTTTATAACATTAGCATAGGGTTTAGGATTAAGGTAAGGGTTAGAGTTAGTGTAACCCTAACCCTATTCAATAATGTATAAATTAATACCATAGTTAACACTGTTAGTAAATGATCACTAGACACATAAGTTAACTGTTAATTAACTGTTAGTTAATGCTTATAACTATTAACTAATGTTAATTGGTTAATTAATGTACCCTTATTGTAGAACTTTACCTATTATTGTAATAACTAATTGTGTCGTTTTTGTTTGCTTACATTTCGTATTTCAGATACCTTTTATTTTTAATGGAGTCTGGTTGTTAATCTAAAACATGTTTGGCCATTCTCATTCACCATTTCTATTTACACTTGTTGGTGTTAATATAATGGACTTCTAGACTTCATGGACCTGCACTAAAGCATGTACTCACCATGTACTCCACATCGATGAAAGGGTCGTTGATGGCCACGACCTGGATCCCTTTCTGGAGGCAAGCCCTCAGGACCAGACGGCCGATGCGACCAAAGCTACAGTGACACAAAGGATGAGAGCATCAGAGCGTAACAAGATTTCTGTCTTGTCAAACCGGGCCAACCTTTTCTCCATTTCCTCCCATCATTTATAAATCTGCCAGGAGCATCCCGTGCCTTCCTATACTGTTGCCATGTATGCCTATCGTGTTCAACTGCATTCAACGCCATTGCTATAGCTGTGTAAAGTTCTGATGTCGCGGACCTAGAGTACTGTGTTTAGGTGAACTCGGTTCGCTTATTTTCGCCCACACCTGAGTCCGCTTGCCTTGTTCACATATACCCAAACACACATCGGGGGAAAAACTCCAGGGTTCCCCTTAACGGCACCCCCTAAGAGTATGAATGTTTCAATCTAACATATTGTGAGTACAACCAAATCAATCGATTCTTATACTTTCGTTTGCTCTAAAGGCAACCTGTTGTTGTTTTGAGACTCACCCATTGATTCCTACACAGAGTTCTGGCATGTCTGCTGCTTACTGACGGGTACTGAGTTCTCTGAAATACAAAAAGATAGGTTACTTTTAAGGTGCGGTATACCCTGTGACATTGGTATGAATACGAACTCAGTATGGATTGTCCAACCTCCCCTCCCTGAAAATAAAATAATACAGTTCCCTTATTTTTTCATAAGCTGGCCTTTTTTTCAGTCTTGATCCAAACGCTGAATATCTGAAGAAAAATAATTTAAATGATTAAATATTAAACCTGCACTACGTAAGTTTTTCCATTAGCAGCCTCTAGTGGCTTTAGTTGTAGCTACAGTGTGACCACAATAAAACGATTAACAGAGAAAAATCTCCTGAATGGATGAACTCCTGGATGGGTATAACGGTACAGCCATTTCTATATCAAGGGTTAATCTTCTTTTTATGTCTACTTTGAACAATCCTTCTCCCTGCTAGACCACCGGCCTACTGATTTAATTAGCTCCCTTGAATGTCTATGCAGAAACACTTGCAGCACACAGAGAGAATGCAGGGGGAGACTATAATGGGGTGTTACATAACAGCCAGACAATGGCCCTTGCAATGGCACAGAAGGACGCTGGGTCTCCAGCCAACTGTATCACCCCCTCGTTCCCCTCTTCAAGGAGACGTTGTGCCCACTTCTATCCTTGTGCCCTTTGCTAGTCGACTCACTTTTATTCTCAATTCACACATTTATCTTCACTCTTCTGGTTACAGATATATTGTATTTGTTGTTGGGATTTATATTGTGCTTGTGTGTGTTTGGCTGTGAGAGGTGTGTACACAGTGTGTGAGTGTCCAGTGAAGAAATGCCATTCGAAGCATTAACATTATAATATTGATATTATATTGACCCATTGCTATTATATTACATATAAACTCAGTGTGACTCTGTGTTACCCAAGCAGTTGACCAAACTGAATCTCAACAGACACTGTATACCACCAAACAGGGAAGAGTGAAGATCATTTTATTTGAAATGATAAGATACTTCTTTAGATACTCAATATAGTTGTGTGTTTAATATAATAATTGACGACAATGATTTGCTATTAATATTATAATACAACAATACACCCATAATCTCATGTACGATTTTGAAAATATTTGGAAGACTCTTTAAAATGCCTTAAGGGTTTAAATCGTACTAGTTAACTCAAATGGAAACCACTAAATCTACGTCACCCCCATCTTGGCCGTAGATATTGTTTGTGTTTGTATGCATGTGTGTGTGTGTGTGTGCACCTGCGCATGACAGGCAGATACAGTACAGGGGATAGTCTGCAATGCCCTTGGAACTAGTTGGCTGTTACTTTAGGATATCATAATCTTTTAATCTTCTGCGTGTCTTTGCGTCTCTGTAGGGAGCAGGTAGACTAGTCCGTTCATCTGCCGCAGAGCATCATGGGAACACTTTAAATAGAATTTGTTCTCAAAGTGATGGGAGGCCCAAGTAGAGTTTACACAGAGTTTACAGTTTCACAACTTGGTCACAAATGTATTGGTCACCAACATTGTTATTTGATCAATATCTTGTCAAACAAAAGCTCAACAAAGCTCACTGGTTCATTAGTTACTTCTTAATCCATATATTATATTAAGAAATGTGAAGTATGTATTTTATGTGTATTTTTTCAGATCATTCTTCTAATCATTCATAATTTAATTGATTCAGCATATAGTTTGCATATAGTGAGCCCTTAACAGCACATGGTTTTCACTGATGTGCCAGTTTTAGTACCCCCATTTCCCTGTCTTTTCTTAGACAGCCATTTTATTTTTGTTGACATAGAAAAGGTTTCTGTTTAGACACTCGCAAGCTGTATTCAGGTCTAGCAATGTGCCCTGCCTTTGGCTCTGTCTTCATAAACTCAATAGACCCCCCCGCCCCCTTTGTGTTTCCACTGGTTAATTCTCACTGACCATACTTGTCTTCCTCTTTCCATATCAATATAGCAGTAACACAAAATGGATGCTCTACACTAGACCACATCTCCTAAACCAGCCCCTCCACCACCCCTTACATTCAGGTTATTTTCCTCTCATTAAACACTACCGGCCTCTCACCCTCTCTTTGAGCTGCGAAATGAGCTGTATGGAACAAGTATGGAGGTCAACCCTTGGATAATGCAGGACCATTATGAGGGTGTAGAATAGATCTTGCGTTTACGGGGCATCGCCACTAATATTTCTATTGCCACCAGCAGTGTAAACAATCCATATTTGGCACATTAAAGGTGAGCTTTAATCACCGCCTTGCACTAGTCCATGGCCAGAACAGAAAATGTCAACCAGGACCTATTCAATTCCTAATATGAAGATGAACTAGCCACTGAGATCCTTAACGAATGAAGGCAGATGTATTGGCTTTTTATCAGAATTAAATCACATTTCCTCCTGTTGAATTAGAACGGTCATTCTGCCGCCACCTGCTGCAGTCCACCTGAAGGCCGTTGGAAAAACAACATGCTAGTGTCTTCCTTTTGCATGGGACTCACAAACAGACGTCATGGCTGCCGCTTAGCTGAGCTGTGACCCACTTTTGCAGACTGCATTGTGTGTCAGGGCGGAAAAATAACGGTAAAGCAGAATCTGTGAGGGAAATGTATGGCAATTGATGTCCACTAAGCATCTAAAGAATTAAATATTGTTCATTGTACAGTATCTTTAATATCTTCTTTGGAACCTTGATGCCTTCCAATGTCTAAAGTATTTCTTCCGTTTATGTTTTCTAACTACCATGTCTGCAGCTTTCAGTTATTTTACACTCTAATCCAATGGTAACAAGATTAACGATTACTGACCAAATAGCTATTGTGTAATCTGATATGTTAGGGGATAAAGAGCAACATAAAACGGTTTTAGCTGATCTCAAACTATGAGACTCTTGATGAAAATGTGGATGCAAGATATGCTAAATATAGGCATACGTTGACAGCCTCACAACTCTCTTTAACTCCTAGGAAAGGGTTTGAAGCTAGATAATGGTCTCTCTAGGCTGTAACCTAGCACACACACACACTCAAACGCACGCATGCATGCACACACACACGTACTAGGTGCGCCTTATCATACTGCAGTGCTTCATGCGTCTTCTCTCCAGCAGTCCTGATGTGCAGAAAGCCTACACATCCAGATCATTGTGCTTAGGTAGGTCTACTTGTACCCAAGATGGTATGTGGGCCAAATATGCAAAATCAATTCATGGATGGAGGTCCACAATTACTTATTATTTTGCACAATAAATTAAATTATTTGAAATAACAAATATGGCCAGGATGTGATGTGCTAAGATCCTCTAGGCCTGTTTTGACCTTGAGATGGCCGGAATGATCTGTGGCCAGTTAGGGCTGCACCATAGGCCTACATCCACAAATCCAGCAGGAGGCCCAGTTCATAAGTGTGCTGCATTGCCTTGAATAATTCATTTGAGGTAGAAAGTCTCCATATTTCAAAATTGGTGAGGGTGTGTTTCATTCACTCTAACTGGTTGGCTATGCAGTTGGTTACAAACTGCGGCTCCATCATGCGACGCTAGTCTAGGCCCCACAGATGCCCTTCAGCAGCATCACGGAGCAAATTCGATGCTACGACTGCTTAAGTAAAAAAATAGAACAAAACGTAAGGTTATCGATCGGGGACGTTTTCATTAAATCCATCAATTGGCCGTTCCCATCAGTCGCCTACTTCTAAAGTTGGCTTTCTTTGCGATACACGTTCCAGAAAAACGATGACGCAACGAGGATGCGTTCATGTGGTAGGCCTATAGGAGGACAGGCACGTAGCCCACAAACTATCTTCTCATGCAAAAGCGTAGTGATGCTCTACTGCAATAAAGCATCTATACGCAGAAAGGCCTTGTGTAGGCTACGCCAGCAGATCATTTAGACAAACAATATTTGGCATGCTCATTCATGCAACACATGTTTACGTAATAATTAAATATTCTCCGAATTTCTCAATATCACTTACAAGTAGGCCTATTTACAGAATGAGTTAAACGTCTATTGAATTACGTAATGCAGTTTGCTCTACTTCTTGTTAATCCTCAAACGCAAGAACAACGTTGGACAATATAGTTGCGAATGAATGAGTTAGCCTGAATCAATTTAGACCGCACACCGATATTGTGATTTGTTTCATCTTAGTGCAATAAAGGCCTTCCATCCATTGGTATATAACTGAGTTTACCCACACGATGCATAACGCAACGAGAGACGAGCTCGCTGAATAAATCAGGTACAACGGTCACATTATCCTAACATCCTCGCCTCCTCCCTGCTAGGCTACAATTTAGTTGTATTCATAAAAAATAATATTAGAGCTGCAGGCCTTTTAGGCCTTCTATATGTCCATACTTCAAACGAACCATGCATTATTTCGTTTGAACAGGAACGTTCTTAAACAATGCAGGCATTTTGGCCCATTATAATGCATGATTTACAGTGGATGTACAAGATTAGTTTAAAGAGCGACAACGAACGGTTTCTGCTTACCGTACAGATGATGCTTGTGAATATCTGCACAGGCTGAACCGCCTCCTCTCCTTTATATAGCGGACACGTGCCCCCGATCCTTGTTACTTGGTAACGTGACGTCATATCATCCGCTTTCCCGAGGATCCATTCGCGACGAGGGCCTGGTCACGGTCACCCATATGGCTGCCATGGAAACGACAGGCTGAAGGAGGCTGCCGGATGCTAAATGGAGGGGAAGCAGAATGATTCAGCATTCAGTGCTTGCAAGCTAATGCATTGCTAATGTTAACATGTTGTATAGCATATCAGAACCAGTGTCCTTGTGGATTTGTAAGTTGCAAAATAGAGCCAAAATAATTAGATGGAAGGGTGTAGTAAGCCTACCATGCAGGGTATTCAATAAAAGAGCAAGTCATTTGTCCTATTTTAATGGACAATAGAAGGCTTTAATGAAGCATGGGAAACTGAAGGTCAAAGGATCCTAAATGATAGCAAAGGCCTATCAAACACTTCAATAAGACGTAGCAAACCTTGATGTCACGTTTCATGGGAGATAAATAGGCGTGTGGGGGGTGTTAACAGATAATACATGCAAGATATCTTGCATACAACTTCTCATACCATTTGTAGCTTAACAAACTATGGTACTAGATTTGACTAAGACTTTAACCTAGATGGTATAGGGTTATTAGCGCATTGTATTATTCCTTATGAACAGAGGAGAATGAAATCTGAATAAACAAATATTTCCTACAAGTGCTCTTCTAAATGCACCACACCAGTGACTGCCTGGTGCATTAAAGGGTTAAATCATTAATCATTAAATTATACTGATGTCAGAATGTTGCATTTTCCTCAAGAAATGAAATTTAGGAACATTAAAGGGTCAGTGAAGCCCCTGTTTCAGCTCAACCGCGGCCCAGAAGGAGCGCCACACATCCACGCACATCTCGCTGCTGGGGTCCCGTCGTTGGGACGTCGAAAAGTATACTATAAGGCGCTTCAATGTCACCAAAAGAACGCCACCTGCGTTCGGAGCAGAGTAGAACATTTACAAACCGGTTGGCAGAGACTGGTATGGCATAGGATTCTACTTCTGCTTTCTCTAAATTGAGGTCTAATTTTAGTTAAAGTGACAAAATGGAATAGATTACTATGTGGACGATCATATAAGACGTATTATCATGTTTAAACAAAAAAATGTTTGATTTGATTTTGGGTTCACGACCCAATTAAGGTCATTTGAGCACTCTGGGATGGATGATAGATGATATACATCCTTATTTGGTTTTGCTTGACCTCAAACTAAATTCACACCATCCAAACCATATGGTAACACTTTACAATAAGGGTACATTAATGAACCATTAATTGACATTAGATATTGGTGTAATAGGCATTATTATATAGGATTAGCATAGGTTTAAGGGTAGGGTTAGGGTTAGCGGGTAAGGGCTAGGGTTAACCCAAACCCTATTAAATAATGTATGAATTAATACCTTAGGTTAACATGATCACGATGACCATGGTTAACATGCACACAGTTAGTACACATGAATACTATTAGTACATAATAACTAGACCATTAGTTAACTGTTGATTAACTGCTAGATCATTTTAAATAAATGCTTATTACTGCATTAAGTAATGTTAATGAATGGTTAGAGAATTTACCATATTGTAAAGTGAGTGTTACCCCTGTCTCCTATCAGCAGTTCATAGTGAAGGTTGATGACTCTGATGTAGTGGTAGGAGTCGGCCTTTCTCAGCCTACAGAGCAGAAGATCCATCTCTGTCTCTTTCCACCTATAGCTTAACCTCACACCTGGTGCTAAAATGGCCCTTGAACTATTCAATTATGTGTTTTTCCTTCTTTAAAGCCATTCATTGGGTGTACGCGCAATATGATAATCATTAAGTACCATCTGCTTAATAAATATCTGTGTAACAAACAACAGTAATGACGTTTTGATTATCCAGGAATTATGTTACATTTAAAATAAGAGCCTAACAAATCGAGCTTAGACTGTGTCACAAACAAGAGAAAGATGTAGGAAATGTGAACCACATCAATGTGGTGAATATTTGAAAACTTATTTGCGACATTTAAAAAGATAAGTACTAGCTTTACCACATAAATCGTATTTTACAGCACACATACAATAGGATATGACGCCATCTGCTGGTAACATTATTTTGCAATGATTATTTTGCATACAAAGTGTTAGAATCTCTTTAAATATATCAGCTCCAGCCACAACAAAATACATACTTATACAAGGTTTTAGATCGAAATTGTTGTTCGACATATTGACAATTTATGAGATTTTAGAAGAACATTTAAAAGTGGTGATGTTATGAAATAAACCGCTCATTCCTTCATTATCCAACAGGGGGGGACCTTGCGCCAGTGGTTGACGCTTACTTTGAAACAAGTCTGTGTTAACAAATACAGTTTGAATAGTTCATAAATGTGGAAAATAATGGATTTGAGGATTTTTAAGATAAAATGTGTAAAAGCTAAAATGTTATGTGATGAATCTTAATTAATCTTCTTGATTTTTCTTGATGATCATGTTTTTCTTCATACATATATATCTGGGGAGTGGAAGAAAGTATTTGAAAGGTAACACGATCCACCTTACATGTGTGTGACTGCCTCTGACTTTGAAAAGCTATTTTTAAAGCTACATTAAGCAATATTTTTACTGAAATATAATGATAAGGCTTGCATGATTGAATGTGTTAAGCCTCAACAGTGTTCATCACCACCCCCCCCCCCCCACCAATTATATACTATTATTTACCAACGGCAGCTGCCTTTTTTTAAGAAACAACTTTTTAAATGCAACTCCCCCCAAAAACAAACTACAATTATTCAATAGTAACCAATGAACTATCCATTTACAGTCTTCAATGGTAAAGCAATGCAACGGCTTACATCGCCTGCCTCATTATTTCCATTACATGAATATCCAACTTATCTCAGATTGAAAAAAAAATGAAGTGTTCTTTCCTCACAGTCTCAAAGCAGTGAAAGTGATTTAGGGCCACTCTGAGTGGCCCTACACGCTGTGTGCTCCGGCTGCTCAACACACTGCAGTGGTGTGGTGCCATTAAAATAAAAAACTTTCAGATCCCCTCAGGCAGCAATCTGGCCCTCTCTGATAATATTTTGGTAGGCTGTGAATTATAAGTGTTTAAAGGGGCACTAATGGCGAGGGTTAGATACATGCCAAGAACTGCTTAGCATCAGTCAACCGCAAACTGACGGCGGAAGAACTCAAACGGGAGACTCTAACCAGACTTAAATCTTTCCCCTGGAAAATTATATTTATGCCTTTTCTTATAGGAGCCTATTCAGTGGAAAGTAGAAGAAATTATGAGAGAGACAGCGAGCGAGCGAGCGAGAGAGAGAGAGAGAGAGAGAGAGAGAGAGAGAGAGAGAGAGAGAGAGAGAGAGAGAGAGA
>JAOPJO010000008.1:19393720-19404173 GCA_027123675.1 Molva macrophthalma | reverse complement strand
ATCCTTCTACCCCTAACTCGGCTCTCTTTACGCTTTCTTAACTTTCGCTGCTACACCTCGGACGCTGTCTCTTACACTTTAAGCAGCAGCCTCCCCCTATCTTTCTCTCAAACTTATCTTGGCATTCCCTCTCAGTTCCTGGAGCTGACTCACTCGCCCCCTCAGACATTCATATACCTTCCTCATGTTACTCCATCTCACTCTCCGTCTCTCCCTCCCCTGGCTTTCTGTCCCCCCCCCCCCCCCTTACTCCTTCTCTCTGTTTGTGGTCAGCCACACTTAATCTAGCGCCGTCCATCTGTTTCTCTTCATTTGTTAACTCCGGCCTGGTTTCTATTAAGATTACATCAGGCTTTGACCTATTAGTGAGCCGTGATCCTTTTGAAGCCCTGCTGTGGTTCCAGGTTAGGCTTAAATCCCACCACTATACCTAGTCACAATCCTATGGATAGTATTGGGGGGAAACGTATTAATAACAATGGTCCCTAAACTTTTTGTCAGCCAGGGCTCCAATTGGCTTTTTTCCCCCCCTTCTCATGATCCATGATCATTAAATCATAACAGTATTGTTGTCATGTGGGAACCCAGTAGACACAGGCCTGGAACCCATTTCAACTCTCAACCCATAATTTAAGACACTGCTGTAATAATACACCCCCACACCCTTAAATGACAATCTGTAAATTGTAATATATAGTTAATTTGACTTCACATTGGTGGGATTTTAAACCCATTTTGGTAGTGGAGTATTTCATACACAGTGGTTCTGGTTCAGTTCAAAGTAGTGTTAAAAACTTTTGGCTTATTTGAAATTGAACTGTATTAAAATGTTTTTAATGTGTTTTAAACTTATTAAGGCATTGACATTTATTGTCATTGTCAAAGGAATATAACCCTTGAACTATAATTGCAGCATACATTTACATTATAAATATTATGATATTACGCTAATTGTTTTTATTTGTCTTACTTTACACAATGGCTCTCTTGTTCTAGTTCTTGAAGGAGACAAATCCTAACAATCCATGGAGTGTTTTCGCTCCTTTTCCTAATCATTACCAATTTGACCCAAGTTAATGGATACAAGGCTGACGTCAATTTTCCAGCTGGCGACAAAGATACCATTTTTAAGTTCCTAAATTAAAGGCTTCCTTTCCCCCCCTCAACATGGATACTTTAGGGTTTGATTGAAAGGTTGAATTGGTACATCATCATTACCTGAGGAGGTGGGGGTCAGCAAAGGGCTAAGAAGCCAATTGACCATGGCGTGATACTTCACTGACATCTATTGGCTGAGTCACCGCATGGAAATATGTGAAAGTCATTGAGATTCATCAAGCTAAGTGGTCACAGTTGACTCCGAGGTCTTGCAACTCACCACTTCTGGCTGCGGGTTGTCCTCCTTGCCAGCAGTTCCTTGTTCTAGTAGAGCTCAGCTGGGAAGAGCTCTGCACCACTGGATTCTAGTCAGTGTTCCTAGGCTCTGTTAACAATGAATCCTATCGCTCTTGTCCTCCAAGCAAATAATACAATCTGATTGAATTGATCCAGGAATTTTCCAAGGAATGATTTGACCAGTTTGCTGAGCTTTTTTCCTTCAGATTATTGATATCAATAATTGGCGCAGGTGGTTGACATCAAGTATTATATTAGGATTATACCTGATATGATATCAAGTATTATATTAGGATAACATACGAGTCGAGACGCTCTTGCAGTGTGCACCACCAGCAGCATCTATTTGTTTGTGTCTTTGTGTCCATTTTCTGTTACATAGCATCACTAACGGTGGACTAGGCACTCTTGACCACTGAGACACCAACCCAGTCGCTAATAGCATACGTTGACGGTGTACGTATTTGCGAACCCTGGATCATGTTGACCGTAACGTAAAATAGTTCCACCTTCGGTATCGCGTGAGACACTGTGGAGGCGACTGAGGGAAGCACAACCAGTTTGGTCAAATACAAAATGGCAATGGGGTTGAAAGACTTGGAATAGTCTTTTGAATTGTAAGCATCTTCCAACGCAAACAAAGGTGAGCCCAGACAAAATGGTCCTTCTTATCCAGGGCAGTTCCCACCTGTCAATCAACACTTTCAAACTTTGTAGGGAGGTGGTCTTTCAGGTTATTGTCACTGAAAATCCTTAACTCCACCAATCTTGCGAACTGAGCACACATTGGATGAAACACAATTAAATAATGTAAAGTTGTTTTGAAAAGCTTCTCCGTGTTACATAGTGATTTGCTATATCTCCAGTTTGTTTCACTATTGAGGAGAATGGGGGGAGAGCATCATTTCCGGTAAAGGGTTATTTCCTGTAAAATGGTTCTGTTAGCGGCTGTTCTCGCTTCGGTTCACACAACCTACTTGCATTTAGAAATCCCCAGACATTTAGCAGGCGGCAAGATATCCCATCATCTAGTATCGCAAAACTAGCCCTGACCGGTCTAGCACAAAGGCCTCCCAACTAGCAGAACATCAGCTCCTCTTAACCTCCAGGCCTCCTGTTCTCTCCTCTCCTCTAAACCTCCAGGCCTCCTCTCCTCTAAACCTCCAGGCCTCCTATTCTCTCCTCTCCTCTTAACCTCCAGGCCTCCTGTTCTCTCCTCTCCTCTTAACCTCCAGGCCTCCTGTTCTCTCCTCTCCTCTAAACCTCCAGGCCTCCTTTCCTCTAAACCTCCAGGCCTCCTATCCTCTCCTCTCCACCTCCAGGCCTCCTCTCCTCTCCTCTAAACTCCCAGGCCTCCTCTCCTCTCCTCTCCTCTCCTCTCCTCTCCTCTAAACCTCTAGGCCTCCTCTCCTCCTAACCTCCAGGCCTCCTCTCCTCTCCTCAACCTACTCTCCTCCTCTCCTCTCCTCTCCTCTCATCTAAACCTCTAGGCCTCCTCTCCTCTCCCCTCCTCTCCTCTCCTCTCCCCTCCTCTTCTCTCCCCTTCTCTCCTCTCCTCTCCCCTCCTCTCCTCTAAACCTCTAGGCCTCCTCTCCTCCTGACCTCCAGGCCTCCTCTCCTTTCCTCAACCTACTCTCCTCCTCTCCTCTCCTCTCTCCCCTAAAACAAAATAAACAATAACAACTCCCAAACAACAATCTTTAAAAACATTGAGTTTGAAGATCAAACTCAATGTTAAACAATATACAGGCTTTTTCAAACAGGACACATGTATTGGATACGCAAAAAATTGCATTTAGGAGTAGAGATGAAAACATTGAAACTAGATAATGTTGAAGCCCAAGCGTCATTGATATTTACAACCGCGCAGACTTCATCAAAACAATCCTTATCCGATGTTATTAGGCATGTAAACACTGTAACCCGAATTTGGGGGCAGTTTCAGGCCTGCATCCCCTTCCTCTTCCTTCCTCCTCATTCGTATCACCTCCCTCTGTTCTACCTCCCCCCTTATGATTGGCTGAGGCTGTCCTGGCCAACACTCAACCGTCACCTCTGAAACCCTACCCCACTCAAGACAGCCTCATCGGTACTGCCTGCGACAGGCACAGGTCCACGGCATTTCACTTCTAAGTCAATGAAGCTCTTATAAAAGGTTAGTAGGTCCTGTTTTGCTAGGTGACTAGCTGCATGTCCATGTCTCGTCCGAGTGGAGCGTTAATGGTTTATCTTCTGGGTTTTCTGCTGGCTGACGTCACAGTACCTGAGTCAGCGGAGATGTTGGCAGGTGCACTAGTCCTGAGCACCATCCTTGCAGCCTTACCAGGTAACATTCACCGGGATTATGATTCTATTACATTTAAAGAATTCACTCTTCATTGTGACAAACAGGTCACTTTTCAATAGAATACATTTACGTTTATTTCCAGGGATTCAATATTAGAAATGTATTATTGGTATTTTTAGAATGTTTTTTACATTCTGTGCAAGTGTTTAAAAGCTTGTGACAGAATAAACAAAGTTGCGTGAATCATCTGTTGTTCATTCTGTACTGCATATTGTTCTGCATCCAGGTGCCCTTGCCTTTACACCTAGGTTATTTATAAGTATTGATTGGACTTTGTGCAAGGTAGTCAGCCAGTCAGCCAGCAAGGGATTTAGCAGGACAGCACGCCACCATTGTTGCCATCAGGTCTCATTATCAGTCTATTATTTCATGCATTCATCTGTCACCACTATTGAATCTACACATCTTCAACCCCAATCCAAAAACATCCATCCAAGGACTCTTTTATGTCGATATCAATTATGTTTGTGTGTGTGTGTGTGTGTGTGTCCTTCAGGAACCCAGAGCAGGTGGAGTGTGTCATTTTCTAGAAGGGATATCTGTGTGTGGGCTGGAACCACCGTCACCTTGCCCTGTCGCTATGACTACCCATCAGGTATCATAGGGACAACCTCATTTTATTTTATTTGGATACACTACTGTTATAGGCCTAATGTTGTTTTCTTCTTTATATGTATAAATGTATTATATACACATCTGGCAGGGAACTTTTAGTTTTCAATTCGTAAGTCGGTTGATTGTCATATTGCAGACTTTTTGAATGAAACACGTTCAGTGTATTGTTTTTGAAACCTCCAAATCTTTAATATAAATCCATTGATAATCATTCATCAATGTTTTTATGTTATTCAACATGCTATTCTACTACCATCATTACTATCATCACAGTGGTCCTGTTATAATTGAATCTGAAGATGGTGTATGTGAAACAGTGATCTCTACACCATAGGCCACGCGGTGAAGCGGGTCATGTGGTTCCGTGTGTCCATGGACGGTCACAGAGAGTTCACCCACCACTCGGACCCAAACCATGTCAGCCTGTCCTACAGGGGGCGCACACGGTACAAATACATTCGTCAAGTCCAGGCAATGTGTTTATAAGGCACATTTAAATCATCCAGGGTTAACTAAAGATCTGTACTGCTTGGATCAATTAATCAATTGTAGTCAAAATCAATTTATAAAAGTCAGTGTTACTTTCAAAATATTAGTATGTATACATGCATACATGCACACACATAGAACAATTACAAAAAATGTACATCAATAAAAACACACCCAAAAATAAAAACAGAGTTGGGGTCAAACAGAGTAGACACTAAGACCGGAACATTTCTGAACGAATCGTTTCCAATCAGTTGAATACGTAACACAATCTCCCCTGGGTCTCCAGCTACATAGGTGGGAGCTACTCCAGCTGTTCGGTCCAGATCAGGGCCGTCAGACTGAGTGACGCGGGTCAGTACCACTTCAGGTTTGAGACGGACCAGCCCCAAGGGAGGTGGACCTCCCCTGACACAGTCTCCCTCAGCGTCACAGGTTGGCCTCAGGTTCATCACAAAGCCACTCCATGTTAAAGGTGCAGTCGGTAAGATTCGGGAGTGGCGAGAGAGAGAGAGAAGGAAAGAGTGGAAAAGAGTACCATTTTGAAAAAAAATAAAAAGTCCCCTCCACTCTGCTCCCTTCCTTCCTACGTTTCGCCTCCAATGAGAAGGGTTGCATTACACGCACCTGTGAGTGAAGATCGATTTCTCAAACTAATCATGGACTGGTCTCGGATTGGCCTTAATTCTCTCATTTTCCTCCCTGACGGATGGCTGTGCCATTTCTAAGAATAACGCCCCAAATAAAGGCCCTTGAATCGAACCTACAGCACCTTTAAAATGAAAGCAAGTGCTCTTTCTTGTTGTCCATATGTTATTGTGCCATGTGATGGCACATTTTATTTTTGCTCTACAGGAGGTGACATCACCTTTAGGTCTGCACGTTCGGGGTCTAAACATCTCTGTGAACAAGTTTTGCATACAAGAGTATCTTGACATTTCAAGTTAAATCCTGCTTCAAAGACTTTAATACATTCAGTTCATGTGTTTGTGTTCCAGACCTGCAAGTCCAAGTGCACCCAGCCAGACTTGGCCACATGTTTGCGTTAGGAGACACCGTGTTTCTGGGCTGTCAGGCCAGCGGATGTGCTGCTTCTGGCCGGAGCCTCGCTCTTTACAGGTGTGTGAAGATATTTGTTTGGGAAGTCTCATTCTCAATGTAGGTGTTGAGCTGTTTACATTGCAGTTAAGAAATCACGGCTACCCAGATACAAATCCCGATTTCTCCCCCGAGCATAACCCCGTTACGTTTCCTAGGTAACCAAATCCGAATCCGATGTTATTTGGCATGTAAACATCGTAACCAGGTCTCGGGAGGTTTCATGTCTACATCCCCTTCCTGTTTCCTCCTCGTTGCTATTCACATTATTACTGTGTGTGTGTGTGTGTGTGTGTGTGTGTATGTGTGTGTTTGTGAGTGTGTGTGTGTTCATATGTGTGTCACATGTTACCAGAACCTTCTACATTCTTCATATCATGATGTTTTTCTCAGAAATGGGCTGAACTTGGGATCCTATGAGAAGTGGATGGTCATCAACCGCTTCGAACAGCAGCACGCCGGGAGCTACACCTGTCGACCAATCCCTCCCCAGAACGTACAGTCCCCGCCCCTTTCCTTGGCCCTGGGACGTAAGTGGTCATCCATTGCCTGATCACATCCTTTATTATATACATGATTTATGCATGTATCCTTTTTGACGAATACGTGTTTTCCTTTAATCTCATCGAAACAGACGAGACCAGAAACAGTTGCCAGATCTCAAATAGAGCTACTACTGAATGTCTTTTGCCGCTGAAAAACATAGACGTAGATGTACAATCGAGGAATAACACCGAGACGCACAGCGTCCATCGACACTTCACTGCACACGTCACTTTTGCCAACAAGCGGCATTTAGTCGACACGCCATGTCTCCCGTGTTTTCATCATCGGCGAAGCACCGCATAAAGCGCAGCTCTTTCCCCCTCCAGACGGACCTCACTCCACTCTCATCACGGTGTCCCCGGTGGGAGAGCTGTCAGCGGGGGGGTCGGCCGCTCTCTCCTGCAGCAGTGATGCCTCTCCACCGGCGGAGAGCTTCGCGTGGTTCAAAGGTAACAGTCCTCAGTCCAGTGATGTGAACACAACACGCGTGTAATGTGTACATTATGGTGAATGGAGCCAAATTACCTGCAAAAGAGAGGACACTATATGTTACGCTACACTACATCAGAAACTCATAGCGCCGATATGACTGAAGACCAGGAATATAAGATCCAGACACAATGGAAAACCAGGAGGCAAGGGGTTCAAATGATCTCAAAAGGGAGTTTTACTTTAAAAGAAGGCATGATACGAACTAAAATTCACATGGTATTTTCAGAACCAACCTCAACTAGTGGTCCTTTTATTCAAATGTCCGTATATCATCATGAGCCTTTCACAGTGTTGTGTTTTTTTTTTGTTCTGTTTTCATCAATGAATTTACTTCATTTTGAGAGGTAAGGACATTTATTTAGCATATACAGGCTATTATTTGAAGACATACTTGATATTCTTTATTTTATGGGATATATACTAACCACAGAGCCCGGGATTCTAAACGGCCTAGAAGTAGAGATGATTACGAATGTGTTACACATGTTGTGCCACATTATGTCGTGTGTGTTTTTGTCAGATATGGAAAGTCACAGCATCCCAGCAAGTTTCAGATCCCAGCTTCACCTGGGAGGTCTGACGTACAAAGATGAAGGACAGTACTTCTGCGTGGCACGGAACTCCCTGGGCACCGACCGGTCCCAGCCCATACTGCTGAACATCACATGTGGGTTTTTCACCACAGACACCACAGTCTGAGCTTTGAATCAACATTCTGGAATAGAATGCGGGAATGATGTCATTGGATGAGTAGCAACACATTGGGAGAATCTGGGTAGAATTAGAATTGGGTTTGTCGTACGTATTACAAGACGGTAGGTGTAGTTTTGACAAGCGCCGATCCTATCCTAAGAGATCTCTAGAGATTTAGCAGATTCTTGTGGTGTTAATGCGTCCGAGCGATGCTTGAAATATCACTGAGCAGAATCAGTGATCTGATACAAGGCAGATATCTCAGCGGCGATAAGACCTTGTAGACCTCGCCGTCATTATTTATATCACCAAGTTACTTTTTTAGTAGATCAACTGAACTGCAAAGGATCTAAGCCAGTTCCACCAGTTTGCATTTGGTTTATTTGAGTTTATTTTGTTACATTCTTTGTTGGAATGATTTCACTGATATTAATGGATAGGATGCAATTTATTATTTATTTCAGCATTTCTTTCATTCAACACAATTTCCAATTACCTTTCTAATTATAGGACCAACCAATCTGTAATGTAATCTTGCTAATCTTCATCTGTGATGTTTCTGGCTGTCTTCCTTCCTTCCTGTCTAGACTCCCCCCAAAACACACGTGTTGTGGTGAGTCCTCAAGGCGACATCAGAGAAGGCTACCATGTTAATCTCAGCTGTGTGAGCCAAGCCAACCCACCTGTCAACAGGTATCTGTCTGTCTGTTTGTCTGTCCGGCTACAAATCACTACAAATGTCATGGAAGTTTCACAAAATATGATCAATGTCAGCAAATATTTTAAAACAGCACAATAAGTAAATATTCTCTTTTATACTTTAGGGAAAGATACAATCCACTCAGAAGTGTATTTTTCCATTGCCTTCCGTGACCTATCCGGAATAACTTTATAATGCTTATCATCCTCTGACTACAGGTTTGCGTGGCATCGTATCCTTGGCGACAAGGTGTGGGCCAAAGGAACGCACCAGAACATGTCTTTCCCATCGGTGCGCTCTCACAGTGCCGGTCAGTACTACTGTACTACATGGAACCGACTGGGGCACCAAACCTCCCCGGTCGCTACACTCTCTGTACTGTGTAAGTTCAGCACATTGGATCCATCTGCATGGGCAGGTGTGTGTGTGTGTGTGTGTGTGTGTGTGTGTGTGTGTGTGTGTGTTCAGGGTTCAATGATGAGAGCTGCCCGATGGCCTGGGGCAAGTACAAACACACATTGGGACAGTACATTTTCCAACTCACTGTCCCAATCTGGCCAGTGCTAAAAAATGTGATATATCTAAAGACCTATCTTTTAAGACCTGTGAACAGTTTTTCCGTTGATAGAAAATAAACAAACTGAAACTGAAACTGAAACTGAAACTGAAACTGAAACTGAAACAACTCCTTTTCACTCCATCATCGCTCATAGATCCTCCTAAGAACACGTCTGTCCTGGCCCGTCCCTCTAGTGTGGTGGATGCCGGGCGCGCACTGACGCTAACGTGTAGCAGTCAGGCCAACCCAGTGGTGGATAACTTCACCTGGCATCGGCTTCCACTAGATGGCGCCCCCAGGCGAGGTTCGCATCGCCGCACTCAGAAGGCTAACCACCTTCTAGATGTTTCCATTTGGTCCGCTTATTTTTTGGGGGTTGTTGCAGTTATTCAGATTTAGATAGAGGTACAGAGTGTTTTCTGAATCCTGAGGTATATTGTTCGTAAATCGTTATGGTGACATTGTGAAAAATATGTTAATAATAATATTACAAATAACACTTTCCCATGTTCATGATTCTTACCACACTGTTGTGTTCTACATATTCAAATGAAATAATATGTGGCCACTATTGATGTAGGTTTAAATAAAGAAAAGTTTAGGATTGTCATCGTTGAATATTAACAACCATGATCGTATGTAACCCCCCCTAGTGTGGGGAGCCAGGACGGGGCCCTCCTACACCTTCTCCGAGGTGGGTCCAGGGGAGAGCGGACAGTACTACTGCGAGGCCCGCAACCGCATCGGCACTCACAGCTCTCCGGTGATCACGGTCCGCGTGAGAGGTGGGTTCGGATCGTTAGCTTAAAGTCTTGGACATACCTTCCGCATTCCGCATTCCCGAGGACAGCTGCGGATGTGTACCCCGCACGGTTCCATTCATACAACAACTGAGGGTCCGCGTCTGTCTGGCGTTCCATGCATGACCATTTCCCGATCCACACTCCATTCCGGTTGGGGGCGGTAATGCACCATAACGATGTTAGCCAACTGCCATAAAAATCCAGTAGAAGGTCGTTGAAGAGAGTTCAACGACCTTTGTGTGTCTTTATATTCCTTTAAAGATGTATTGTATAAATGTGGGTACTGGCAGATCTCCTCGCACATGCTCTCTGCAAAACAAGCATCCGTTTTGTTATCTAGAGCATGTGCAGTCAGCGAGCTTGCTATGTGTGCGGTCCTCACGGAAATGGGCGGATTACGACATTTACGTCACGGGGACCAAAGCGGACCCTCACGGATACACGTGGAAAGTATGAATTAGCCTTGAGTTTATCTGCGCTTTTATTCAGAATTTTTATTTAACTCATAGTTAAAACTAAAGCCAATGAACAAAGCGATGAATCAAATTAGCAAACAAGAAATATCAACGCTTTACATTTTCTATTACAGTGTCCTGTTAGTGGAGAAGACAGTGGAGGAGGCAGTGGAGAAAACAGTGAAGGAAACAGTAGAGGAAACAGTGGAGGAGGCATGGAGAAGACAGTGAAGGAGGCAGTGGAGAAGACAGTGGAGGAAA
>JAOPJO010000008.1:19378457-19389241 GCA_027123675.1 Molva macrophthalma | reverse complement strand
TTTTTTTTTTTTTTGTGTGTGTGTGTGTGTGTGTGTGTGTGTGTGTGTGTGTGTGTGTGTGTGTGTGTGTGTGTGTGATGTTACATATTACTATTACATATTAATAGTTTTCTATATATTTCTTATGCAATACAGAGACAGTTAGTGAACAGTTATTATAACAGTTACTTGTGTATCTTTGATTTCTTCCTAGCAAGAACATGCACAGGGTTGACTTGGAGCTCATGGAGAATGTTAAGAAGGTATGGGGATTGTCTGCAACGTGCTAGTCTGATTCTCTAACATACTTAATAATAACTGATCCAATCACTGTCATTGAGACGATGTGTTTTGGTCTCTCTGTGTCTACTGTCTGTGGCCCAGCGCCCGTCAGTAACAGACCAGACTGTGTTTTATGAGTCAGCCGCCCATCAGACGGTCCCCTTGAGAACCGACAAGATGTCCGATATCCCGGTACACACACACACACACACACAGCTGTTCTTATGACTATACTATGTGTGGATTGATGATTTTCTTATTATCTGTGTGTGTGTGTGTGTGTGTGTGTGTGTGTGTGTGTGTGTGTGTGTGTGTGTGTGTGTGTGTGTGTCCGTCCTTGCGTGTTTGTGTGTAGGAGGAGGAGCCAGAAGAGGAGTTGTGTGACAGCTCCCACCCTGCCATTGTTCCACTGAAGGACGCTCCACCAATCACAGAGGCAAACGTCCCGAGTCCAGCCCCCAACTACATCACCGTCCACTACTCCAGAGTACCCAGGTATACTGGATTTAGACAATGGACCTAGTCCTTAATCCACATTCATCTTCATCCAATCATCGGGATGAAATTCAGAATAGCAACAATGTACTACTTATGTAGTACTAATAATGCATTTTACAGACCAATATGTGCACTTAAAGACACAATGTTTAACATTGCAACTAACTTGTAGCTTTAAATGACCTGGAATATCTGGAGCCAATGCTGATCGATAGTGATTTAAATAATGTTATCATTAAAATCCCATCCTATAACTGATATATTCTACAAATAAAACATGCAGGCCAGCCCCCACCTCTCTCTTTGTTTACAATAATCTTACTATCAACACACCCTAAGCCCCTCCCACTCACGCCACCCAGCCAGCAGAGCTACGCTAGCTGGCGTCACACAGTTGCTGAGCCAGTTAGAGTGGAGGGAACGCTGTTATTGAGTTCTTTTGATTCTGAAAGTCTCCCGCCTACTAACTGGGTAGACTTTTGAAATACATTTGAAATATGTTTTACAATTTGAGGTGCTAGCCTACTAGCCTACTATTTACATTGTTATCATTATTGTTAGTAGTAGTAGTATTATACCAACAACTAGGGGACTAATTCAACGTTGTGCTCTTTGGGTGGTAAAGGGTGGACCAGGTAAATGTCCCTAGCCTGCCTCAGGGTAGAAGCAAAGAACCAAAGGATTCTTCTACCGTTGTTTACAACCTGCTGTCGCAGCAATGCCACTAGACACAGCAGTCAGAAGAAAGACTCCAAGGTAGCTCTCTCCGTACCCCGGTTTTTGATTCAATCAACTTTTTTAATGTATGTTCATCCATTCATTCATCCATTCATTCATTCGTTCATTCAAAAGTGTGTCGTGACGGTGTTACTTATATGTTGAGCAATCACTATAGAACCAGACGAAAAAGGACTTTCTGATATGATGGTTAAATGTTTGACACCACATGATAGTCAATTGAAATATAAAGTGTTTTCACTCTCGCTCTTCTCACTTTTGTTTTCCATGCAGGGAAACTCATCACCTGTGCTCTGACAACACATCATTCACTCCCATTTTGCCATGACCAGAGAGGATTGTGGGATACAACAATGTAACATTATATGTGAAGGCTTTCCTTACTTGAAGCATATTGAACTTGAAACACAAGATACCCCAGCCTTTATGGGACCATGTGGGTAACATGGGGTGTGTGTCTGTTTGTGTATGTTCCTGGAGTTCTGTCTCTAAAGGATAATTCATGTTATTACGCTTTTGTCTTCTGTCTTTAAACCCTTATGCTGAAGTGAAAAGGGTATTTAAAATATAAACCATGTTCAAGAAACAAACAGCATCCCACGTGTTTTTGCTAGTACTCCTGCAGAGGCAATACAGATGACAAAAAGTAATTTACCTAATTGATGTCGTAGTTGGTAATTGGCATGCAATTCACTATTAGTGTTGGTATAACTGAATTTGCTTAGAAATTGATGATACAGCAATATCAGTCATTCAGTTTGACGTTTTCTGCCTTTCACGCTAAAATTACATTGCAAAACATGTGAAAAGGGAAAAACAGGGAAATTAAATCAATTTGCTTCACCGATCAGTGTGTTGATCAATATTTAAAGTATTTAAAAATGTTTTTGCTTGGTTTAGTATCATCTTTCGACATGGACACAAATAAACACAGACATAAAAGATTACTTGTTAGCTGTAAGCTTTGTTATTAACAGCTAAATGTAGCCAAGATGACTCAATATTTAGTAGGTATACAGTGCTTCGGTTGCTTATAATCTAACATCAAGGTTTATTGTGATTATACAGTCCGATCAAGATGTTTGCTTTGCTGAAATTATGAATTCAGCCAGAATTTGTCTGCGAGGGCGTTCGACTCGGTTGTCCTTTCCATATTACAGGTCGGCAGCGCCACTTTGTGGATTAACAGGGCTGTTACACCGCCAGGGCAAACGAGACCACATGAAGGCCTGTCATATAAAAACTGCATATAAAATACATATAAAGAAAGAAGAAGCCAAATCCTAATCCTAGGGCACCAAAATGTCTAGAGCCGCATGCAAACATCAATGTTAAATGAATGGCTTTGAGATAGAATCATTTTAGGGAAGTGTAACCTTTTCTGGACATTTCCACTTGCCTGCAATCAAACCTAAGATATGCTTCATGTGTGGCATCATTTCCACTGGTTACCCTGAAGTAGGACATTTTGTAGGCTATAGTTTTAATACCGGATGGTTAAAAGAAAATGACTCATACAATTCTAGGGATTTTACTCATCATTCAAGGTATAGTCCAACTTTGTAAAATGTTTTATTGTTGATGGGCTCAGCCTTAGATTGTTAAAATGTATTTAGGGTTTCTCTGTGCGGCATCTGCTCATAAGGTTCATTTTCTGACTTAAATTCTGTCTAATCTTACTGGTTAAGCTTAGTGGAATTAGATTTAGAATAGTTATAACATCATTTATAGAAGGTGCTTGGTTGCTTTCTAAAGTAATTCAAAAATAAAAGTTGTATAATTAAGGGGTTTACCTCATCATGTCTTGTGTTTTTCTATTTCCTATGAAAGGCGTATGGAGCAGAGATTGGGCTGTCAATTTCACTAGTCACTGCGCTTTGAGAGGGACATCATTAACAATACCATGCTCTTATAGCCATCCACCCGGTCACACTGTCACTTCGGTCACCTGGTCCAGATGGGAGCCAATGCATGGCAGCTGGGTTGGATTTCCCCTCTCTTCCATCCCCTTGCTGCAAGGACGTTTTCAATACCTGGGTGACAAAAATGATCTGTGCACATTGAGGATCAACAACCTAAGTGACGCTGATCAAGGAGCGTACTTTATTGTATTACAGACAGACCTTGATAGGTGGAATAGTTCAACATATATAGATTTGATTGTTGAAGGTAGGCTACATACTGCTTGCTGTTGGTATTTTATAAATATGTTGTGTTGATTTCGCTAAATAACACGTCTGCACCCGCTGTTCCTATACTAGAACCAGAGATGACCGCCATTGTACCTACCATTGTTAAAGAGAGGGACATGGTGAGTCTGATCTGCAAGACAAAATGTAATGGCTATCCCCCAGCAAACGTAGTAGTGTGGTCACGAGATGGGAAAGCAGTGGCCAGTCCAACATTCCAGGCCGGGCTGGACGATGCAGGGAGTTACCAGTGTGCCGTGGATGGACTGCAGTCCAACACAGTAACCCTCGATGTTCAATGTGAGTAGACGAGTATCCCTATACATACAAAAGGTTTTTGTATAGGGCCAATAGCTTCATAATTGCATTGCAGGTGAAAAATATATTAGTTTGATTTTCAGATTTTGTGAATATATATTATATTAAATGTATATAATTTATCCGATGCTTTTATCCACAGAGAATTCCAAGTGATCATACCATATAATCAATATTGTGGCAAAACAAAAGTAGTCAGTTGCTTATCAATGATGACTTTAAGATGCTGCTCTTAATTTGAAACCTATGATCCGGGTTTTCCTGACCAGACCTTCCACGGAACACAATGGTGTGGGTTGAGCCCCAAGGAGAGGTGTTGAAAGGCAGCAGTGTGAGCCTGACCTGCAGCGGTGTTGCCAACCCACCCGTACACAACTACACCTGGTGGTGGTACAGTGGAACCGCACCACCCCCCCTCAGCTCCATGCTGGTCCCCATTGGAGCGGGACAGGTGTTGCACATTCCCTCTCTGGTGTCCTCTCAGACAGGATATTACCTCTGCCAGGCCAGGAATACTCTGGGGGAGAGCAACTCCTCTGCACTGCTGCAGATGGAGGAAACCCCACTGGGTTCGTATGTTTTCCCTCTGTCCATGTAACCCCGTTCCTCAGGGGTTCTCATCTCACGACGAGGGCGGGAGTGACATCCGTTGCAGTAACGTGGGTTTAGCGCTAAGAGGCGAGAGAGAGAGAGAGAGAGAGAGAGAGAGAGAGAGAGAGAGAGAGAGAGAGACAGAGAGAGAGAGACAGAGAGAGGGGCGGGGGGGATCGTCCGATAGAGGGACATCCGATTCTGTTACATGTTGACATGTTTCGGTTACATGTGGAGACACCAAACCTCCACAAAGCAGGTCAATAAAATTGTGTACAATAAAATAAACATTGTGTAGCATTGTGTGCAAGTAAAACACAACCATTCTGTTTGATTTAGATTGAGATAAAATCCTATCAACTGCTAGATTTAGTTGGTGGTCTGCCCCTTGACACGCCCCTGGTCCACAGCAGTAATCCCACCCTAAAACTGACTACCATTGCTTATCATTGTTTATTTTTAACTATCTTTCTCCAGGCAGAGAATCTGTGTTCATCGTATCTGGAGTAGGAGTCACTGTCTTTGTGGCACTCATTGTGCTAGTTTGCCTTTGGTTACGGTGAGTCAATGAGACGAATGAAGAATAAACAAACTGGTGTAGGTGAGATTGAAGGAACAGCATCATAGACCGGCTAAACGCTGCTTTTTACAATGTTGGCTACTGGGTAGGGCTGAGTGAAAGGACTTGGCAGGTAGACAAATGCAACGGCAATAACATGTTATAGCATCACTGATGGTGCTATCACTGCAGTCCAATATGCAATGCTTGCTTGCCCTTTATATAACTGCATATGGATTAAAACGTTTTCTCAGAGGTATTTAATATTTTCTGAACTTCATAAAAAGCTGAAACCACCATGAAGTTCTGTGTTGATTACTGCTTTGTCTTTTACTGTAAGTCTTTTTCTCAACCTTTGAACAGGAAACAACGAAAGTCCAAGGAAAACAAGCATGTGAGTGCACATAAAGTGTAACGTTGTCTTTGTAGTCTCACAAATCACACTTTAGATTATTATTCTAAAGTCGGATGGCAGACAAGCCAGCAAGTCTGAGTGAATGGGTTGTTTCACTTTCTTTCGCTTTATATTTGTTTCAAATATTCTTCTAGCAATCATGTTGCTGAAGGCGGGGATCTGTAAGAGAGCAATTTACTATTAACAGCAAACACAAACTCAGCCAGCAGCAGTAAACTGTAAAAAAGTAACACTAACACTCTGTAGCCTGGCCACTCTATTAATACACTTCCCCTCTTCATCCACTCACAAAAATCTGTTTATCTTTGGTAAAATATCTCCGTTACAAAACAGGAAACAAGGCGGTTTGTTTCGGAGAAACTCCGCCCCTCTCAGTTTTTGGTTTCCGGCCAAGGCTCTGTTCCCTCTCCCCCCACAAGTTCTGCTATAGCATAGTAGGACTGTTGGAGCAGAGATCATTGTCTGTAACACAGCGCCTGAGAGATAATGACCAAAATAAGTGAATGCAGGATACAAATAACACATTCTTTAAAACCAAAATGTTATAGATTGAGATATTCCTCCTACACAGAGCGTGGCTACCAGAAGGCCCAGTGGGAGGAGCCTCGACTCTTCAACCAATCCCAACAAGGCAGACCCCATGTATGCCAACGTACAAATCTCTTCATTACCCAATCGGTCACTGACTCCTTCCCAGGTTCTCTATGACGTCCAAATGCATGACTCAGCACAGGTAGTTCTGTTCTCTTCTCCAATATGAAAAACAACTCTACTCTATTGCTCTTCTTCACTCTCACTCTATAGACCCTTTTCAAAGAGGCATCATTGTAGGACAACAGCCTGTGCTCTGGTACATAACAGGAGCAGAACCATAATTAGTGTTATGAGCGACACCTGTGTTTGTCATATGATGACACCTCTGTGAAAAGGGTCTATTCTGCTATCGCTCCGCTCCACAGATATCTAAATACATCTGATCTTCTTTTTTCCTCAGTCCCATGGCTCTCCGGAAGGGGAAATTGCCTATTCCACCATAGGCAATTTCGGAGAAAGCAGACCTGTAAATCCCGGAGACACAACGGAGCAGACATTCCAGTGGGTTGACCATAACTGTTCTATGTCCTTGATACAGTGATAAGAGGCTGTTGGTTCATTGCCCTGTGTCTTGTTGTTTTCCCTCAGACCAACAGAAGCAGGGGATGCAGCAGGACACCATGTGATCTACAGCTCAGTGGCTGAAGCAACATGATGCTGCCTGGATTGGAAGGCCTGGACTGGAGGCCTTTGCATGCTTTTGGTTGAACATTTGTGTGTTTTAGCAATAGTCTTGGGTTTGTGTTGTAATGGGAGTCTACAGAATTTAACCATTGAAGCCAAAAAAAGAATCATCACTAGTTTATATCTTTTTGCAACAATTAACGAGTTACTGATAGTAACTACTTTTGTGAGTTTGCTGCCATCTTTAAGTAAAGTAAGTATAGATTAATGTATACAAAATGCATTGTCACAGATCAAAATACATGTTTTGGTCGTCAGGGTCATCGTTTTTTGGGGGTAATATCTAACTGTTTCCAGTTGGGTGAAAAAGCAGTCACCTATTTATTATTGAATGTAGTTTTTCACTGAGTCGTTGCTTCCTGTTAATTAAACCTTCCTATAGTTTATGTATTTTCAATTAAAAATCGCTTTTGAAAAGTAAATCACAATAAAATGTTTAATATAATCAAGGACAATTCCAAAAGCCATTCAAAGCTAACTTCAGAAATAAATCCTCATCAAAAAAGTTAGAAGAACTTAGCGGCTGGTCCAACAGCCATCAGAAGGCCCCCACTCAAACACAAGGCCCTCAATAACCAGGATACAAAACAGAAAACACACAGTACTACTTTCTATTCTCTTTGAATAGAAAGAGCAGCCTGCCACATGCCTCTCACTTAGGGGAGAGGTTTGGCTTCAGGGCCAGAATAATTTCTGCCTGAAAGCCTTTAGGAAGTCAGGTGATGTAGCATAAAGAGCGACAAAGTACATGTTAGGCGGAGATCGTGGTGGGTCAAACACATGACTTCTACCCAGGAGACCAGGGTTCAAGTCCTGTATTGTTTTGCCACAAAGATTTTTCTGGCACAAAGATTTCTGCCAGAAAAGGCAGGCAAACTTTTCCCATGTAAGGAGACCACAATCTTACCCAGTTGTCATTTACAGTTGACATCGTATTTATTAATTACACAGCTTTAAAATCTTTCTCATGATTTTAACATTAGGATTTGTTTGTGTATGTGTAATAGTAGTAGGTTGGGCATAGCCTTTCCATTTTAAACTGAAAACACCACCATAACACTTAAAAATTAAGGCTTTTATTACCATACTCAACATAACATCTTGAAAATCAATGACGAATAAAAACTCAGTAACAACATTCTGCTTCAAGAATAATAATAATTGTGAACAGCAGTTTTTTTTAATCACTCACATTAGGGGACAGTATCTGAACATCATTTCACAATGACATTTATTGGAATGTAAAACATTCATTGTCCAAAATGATTATTGCTGCACTTCTTAAACTTTTGTTTCTTAAAAATGCCATTACAAACAGCCTTATAAACTGTTGCTTCACAAATAATTACCCCAAAAATAATGACCTCCTTCCATGAGTCCTTTGCTAAAAAATGTCACGACGTCGACCATCATTCAAAGGAATTTGGAATGACGCTCAATACACTCATTAGATCATCACACAGTTGCTCCTGCTACTGTGTTCCTCACTGTAAAGTACAACCCTTTCAGCAGACAATCCACACTTTATTATGCATTCACATTACTGTTGACAAGTTAGAAGATATTCCATATCTGATATGTATTATACATATTGCAATATTTATTACTGAATAGATGTGATATTGTTCGCTCAAGATGCTGTTCGTGAAGATTATATTTGGTACATTGGCGTTGTGCTAATTGTTACAAAATAAATTGAACGTGAGCTTCAATCTCTGCAATGTATCCAAAAGTGTATGATCACTGAATGCATAAGATTAAATATCATCATTTAGTGTTATTAGCCCTGTTTAAACAAGAGATTTAATATCATCATACAATGTTATTAGCCCTATTAACACGTGAGAAATACGTGGATTCTCCAACAATTTTTTAATCTAGATTGTATCCAGATTCTAAACATAAACATAACGCACTCACCACCGTCTCAGCCTGTTTACACGTAGGGGCCGTTTACGAGGGATCCCCGCTTGATATGCGCACGCACATACAGGTTTCTGATCTGCACCACATCCATGGTCTTCACACTCTCTCAGAATGGGCGGCGGCGACCCAGCGACCATTGGTGTACCAGCTTACATTGCTTTTGATAATGCCGCAGGTCATGCTTAATAATACAGTATAATTGTATACAATTATTATAGTATAATTGTATAAAGAAAAGTAGGCACAGCATGGTGATGCTTCAGAGAAATGTTCACGTGACATCCCCCCCTTGCTTAATACTCGTGCTTGATGACCGGTGACCTGAGCCAAGCATGTGACTTGACAACGCTACCGTGAGGAACGCGGTCTACACAAAAACCTACCCCAAGTCAACCTAGATTGAATGTGCCTGACACCACCCCGGTGGTGGTATTGACAGCGGTTGACTACATCCCTCGTACAACTGTTCACGCCCGTTTAGACAGAGAAAACATCTCTCTTTGCATCACGATCTCACAACCGCTTTCAAATCGTGATTTGGAGAGGGATTCAAGATGCTTGCAAAAACGGGCATTATTATTTTACCATGGCATTTACAAGTAAAGAAATGCTTGTTTCTCTAGGAAAGTGGGGTGGGTTATCTATATACATCATGAAAGGGTTCTTAACCCGTTCACTACTAGCAGTTCTTTAGAACAAAATTGGCATGAAGTAAAACAAAAATCTTGGGTTATTAATATTACAAAATGACAGCTATTTGTAGCTCTTTTTTTCGCGAATGAAAACTAAATGCTGTGAATGCCGTCGAAATCAGCGAGGGTTACGCAAGGAAATCATGCTTAGAAAAGGAAGCACACTTTTGTTTTTCATCCAATCACCTAGCAGCTACAGTACAAGGTCTCTCACGCTCTTCCTCCTCCCAGATTGCAAGAAAGAGATGCATGGGTCTATTCTCCTCATGTGCGAGACATCTTGTGAACGCCCGGGGAGTTGTGGTAATTCTGGAGGGGGGGGGGGGTTAGGGTTAGGACGACACTTAAAACAAAAAGTGTGTGTGTTTGTGTTGTTCTCGCACTGTCCCTTACCCTCAATGCAGTGGATATCCAGGGCAGGAAGCGGGACACCCGCGTGTACACACCAGGCTTCTTGGCCGTGGCACAGCCAGTCCCCCAGCTCACTACCCCCAGCAGGCGGTAGCGGCTGGTCTTGGACAGGCAGTCTGGGGCCACGAAAGGCCCTCCACTGTCCCCCTGGAGCAGAGAGGAATACATGCATTCAACACATGTATCAATACATATGTTCAACACAATATATGTACAGGAGTGGCAAATATGGAGAAAGAATTACTGGAACATACATCATAAACACGTTTAGGGGGGGGGGGGGGAGAGCTTTCTCACCAAAGGATTTGATAAGCTCTTTGGTTTGTTTCTGGTTTGTAATTTTTACTTTACGAACCAATGCTTTGACAGACAGACGTGTATGTATGTATACAAAGACTCCACCAACCTGGCAGGAGTCTGTGCCGCCCTTCTCAAAGCCAGCGCAGAACATACTGGTGGTGATCTGGTTGTCATAGTAATCGGGGGCGTTGCAGGTGGTGTCACTGATGATGGGCACGTTCGCCTCCTGCAGAACATTCGCTAGATGACCTGTCAATCAGAAAACCAGCAGTGGAAAACTTAGGATCATGTTGCTGTTTAATATGACCTGACCATAGTATCTAATCATGATCTACTAATGATCAGTTGATCATGTATAAGCTTTAATCGGCTCAATCGTTAATGTCTGATCACTGTGTCTGGTGAAACAGAGTGCATTGTGTTGCTCCTGGTGGTCTTCCATCTGTACCCTGCAGTGTAACTTCCCATTCAAGCTAGACAACTGATCTATTGCAATATATATTTCTATACTGATATCTATACCGCCATAAATATGATCAACAGTATTGGAGCAGCATTATCTTTGGTGCCTTTCTATTATAAAGACCTATGTGTGTGTGTATATATAT
>JAOPJO010000008.1:19277200-19291503 GCA_027123675.1 Molva macrophthalma | reverse complement strand
GTGTGTGTGTGTGTGTGTGTGTGTGTGTGTGTGTGTGTGTGTGTGTGTGTGTGTGTGTGTGTGTGTGTGTTTTACCTCGACTACAGCAGCAGGGGCCTGCTCTGTCATGTAGTGAATAGCATCCTGGTCTCCAAGCCAATCGGATCCCTTGACAGTGTCGTAGAAATGCCATCTCCAGTCATCACCCTCCATGTTCCCCAGAGCTGCATTGATACCACCCTGAAACATAAAGGTCATGTGAAAAAGGTAACATACTACAGCGCTACAAGCCCACTTTGCTTTTGAGGGACAAATAACACTGAATGTCTCAACATGTGAAGCTTAGATCCTGTCTAAGAACTAGGAATGCAAACAGTTAATTAGAGCTCAACAACTAAATGCCTGGCTGCCTACCTATAAGCAATAAAATATAAGAAAAACAGTAATGGGACGCTCATACCTGTGCAGCAACTGTGTGTGACCTGGTGGGGAAGAGCTTGGTTACACAGGCTGTGTTGAAACCGGCCTCGGATAGACCAAAGGCTGCTCTTAATCCTGCTCCGCCGGCACCGACAACCACAGCATCAAATTCATGGTCCACAACAGGGTACTGGGTGGAAATCTATGCATATTGACCCGAAGTCAATAAGTATTAACATAATTTTTCTTTCAAAACACACACACACTCACACGCATATAAACACACACAGACACAAATAGAAAACATATACTTATTGAAGCTATAGGAATAAAATGTTAAAAATGTTTATGCCAACTTACATCATTTGACACTTTAGCATTGTTCTTCTTGTCATATATGGAAAAATGAAAGTCCCGGGAACATTTCGTAGCACCAAGGGGGGCCTGAAATGGAAATAGTAATTAGTAACAATTTCGATAGTGTACAAAAGTCGTTTTATTTACATCTCAGCTGCACCTCACCTAAGGACAATGAGATGTGAAGGCATTAAACGTATTTATTTTGGCAAACAGTTTGTAAATGGACTATACCATATAATGCAAGGTGCTTTCAGGGACACAAGGGCAATTTATTAAGTCTCTTTATGATTTGACATTTAAAAACAGATAACGCCTTTTAACAACGAGACAGTTATGCAAGTCAAGGACTCCAGGTTATGAAACGTAAAAATGCAGCATTAACACACAAGTAAAATAAATATATAGCACAGCACTCAATGAAGCACGAAATTAATATACTTTTACTCACAGCGTTAGTTTTGGAGGATAATATCCTTTTGGAAAGGAGACTTGACGCCAAACGTATAGTAGCCATGTTTCAAGTGAAGGACAGCTTCGGCGGAAACGGCCAGGGGACTTGTTAGTGTTGTACACACCCGTTGGAGCAAACCAAAGTCGATTTTGGGGTCAGAGGCAATTTTGTAACACATTTCCGTGTTTATTTGTAATATATAACGAGATATTGTCATCAGACTGTATTTACATAAAATTATATTTAATAAAGCATGCTGAAATTGTTAATTATTGCTGAAAGAGAAACGATTGCTGTGTTGTATTTTGATGTGATCACCCTAAATGTGTCAGTTGGACTGTTTTGGTTTACCTAACTAACTTTAATGGGAATTATACAATCTGACGTGAAGGAACAAATGTATACGTGACCTAGGCTTTTACTTCAAGGTGAGACAAAACACCTAATTTTAACAAAATTCGAATTGGTAAATACTTTCGTTGTGCAAATGTTTGTGAATAGCTAAGCGAATAGCCCTATGTAAAGCAGACCTGCATGCCTCAGCATTGTATAAATGTTTTTGCTGGTGAGGTTGCACGGCTAAAATGTAAACACACTTGTAATTCAATGGGGCGAAACACCTTGCCCATGAAGTGAGCGAAACTCGGTTGTAACCACCTAACCTATGCTAACAGTGCACCATTGTGTTGTATTCCTGTAACAATTGTACTTCAAACGCAGCCATTGGTTGTACAATTGGTACAGGTATTTATAAAAGCCACCGGTTTCAGATAATTAATTCCTAAAAATGACGGTAAACAACAACAACAATAACAACAACCAAATAATGTGTTATGGATAAACCACATGGATGGATAGTTGCTGATGTGGTCAATGAAACGCAATAAAATAGAAAGAGTAGCTGCAGAAGTGTTTCGCAGCTACCTTTCTTGTCTCCTTTAAAAAGAAACAGTGAAATGAAGAGGCTATGGCGTTTCGCTCCCCGCACATAGGTACTGGGTCTGGGTTCATCCCCAATGTACGAGACCCCAACCTGCTCCTTTATCTAAGAGTCTCCTCATGTCATGTGTGTGTATATTTCTACATATGAATATGGATACCTGTACCATGTGTTTGGTTGTTACAGTCGGCTCCATGAACAACTTGAACGACCCCCCCAGATGGAATATTGACCCAGACCCAGGAGAAAGGAGAGCTGGGGGTGGTAACGGTAACCCATGGAACTACGCACTATTGATCCCTATGCTTGGACTGGCTGCCTTCCGTAAGCACAGTTTAATATGTATATTTGTGAACGATTGTATGAGATTCAGATTAAGAGAGAGACTCATATTGAATGGGTTTTCAATGTATGACAATATTATTAATCCAATTCATGAAATTGTCACAATTAGACAAAGCCGCGACATTTGATGAGCAGCAAGAGCATATTTCACAGTAAACAGTGATTGGTGGATTGTTCCTTTAAGATGGCAGCCGATACACTTTTCTATAATGACCCTTTAAACCTTATAGCAATTTAAAGTTTCCAGTTTGTTTGAAAACTGCCCTCCTGAAACAAGGTTGGATCTGGACCAGGGAGTCACAAAGGGAAATCAGTGAGGTGAAGGTGCGGCATAATGAGGAGGTCTCCAGCTTACGGACAGAGATGGAGAAGAAGTACGGACAGTCCCTGACAGAGGTGCGCAGGGCCGCGGCTCTGCTGGAGATACAGGTGGAGACGGAGAGGCAGAGGGTCGAGGGCTACAAGAAGGCCATGCAGTCCCATAGGCTGCAGATGATGGAGGAAAAGAAACAGTTAAAGCAGGTGAAGCACGTTTCCTCCTATCAACTCCTAATATAACTTAAGCTGAAGTCATTTTGGATGTGTCACTTGCGCAAGCCCTAAATGACTTGTGCTTGGAATTTTTAAAAAAATTAAGCGTCACACACGTTATTTGGGCTGCTCTTCACAATAGTTTGATGTACTATTTTACATGTTTAAAACAGTTTTTAACATATTCTGTTATTATATTTCTTCACTCTGGTTTGAAGGAAATAGTATCAGACTAAAAAAGCACAGAAAATGGTTATATTTTGTATACATATTGAGTAGACCTAGGACTCTTGTTCTGACAGCCAAATATTCAAAATGGGTGACCTATTGCATTAATCTTATGAATGGTTTCCAACCAACTATATAGTTGCATGTTCTCCACACAATGATGTCTAGTCGGTGCGATGCCTTGAAACCGAATAAGCTCTCCTCCTCTCTGTCTGCCATTCAACCTCCCCTCTTGAACCCTTGTCCCCTAACTAGGAGCGCGGTAGCATGGAGCAGGAGAAGCAAAGGATGCTGCAGTGTGGCACGGCAGGTGCAGTGCTGCACGATGCCCTTGAGCAGGAGAGGGCAGCGCATCAGAGGGCAGAGGCGGCCTTGAGGGAGCTCGAGGCCCGCCTGGTAGAGCGGCAGAACGCCTACTGCTCCATTCTGAGACCCCGAGCCCAGCGGAAGGAGATGGAGCAGGAGATGCTGCTGAAGGCCGTGAAGGTGGGCCTGGGCCAGGGCGTGGAGCTGGAGAGGGATCTGAAGGACATCTTCAGGAGGGACAAGCACTGTGCTGATGTGCTGAACACAGACGACCATAAGAACGGCAGCCTGATGTGGGTGTATCTGAAATACTGGCAGCTGCAGGTCACTGTGGAGAAGCACAAGAGGGCCCATGATGCCATTCTGAGTGGGAAAACTGGTTCTCGTGTGGAGTGAACTTCGCAAGTGGGATTGGGGTCATGGAATTGGCTTATTGGGAGTAGTGCACTTTGTTGGCCATCCAGATCCAGGAGACCATCCCGAGCTGAGATCACATTTCAGTTTCTCATTCAAGATCGGTCTGGCCTAGCTTCCACTGAAACCATCTTTAAAAACAAAAAAAGTGGACGGACCAATTAGCGCTATGGGGAGGGAGCTATAGTTCATAACTAGTCATGCTTTGGCTGGGCAGTATTCAGCCCCAAGCACTGAGTGGTGCATCCACTTTGAGGGATTTGAAAGTTGACTTCAACGGGATTGAGGTCAGAGACCATATGGGCCAGGTTGAGAAACTGAATTTGTGAACTTGCGTAATCAGGATGGTCTCACAACTAGCACTTTGTTTGGTTAGGATTCAAATTGACAATGGCCTTCTTTGTATAATCAATGAAAATAAATGTATTGTGTTAATTGGTTATTAGCACACAATTTTCCCCTTTGATCCTATTGAGAGGATTGAAAATAATCATCTCATGACGGGTTCTTTTTTTATTGATTCTAATGATCAGAAGATGAGAACAGATTAGTATTATTATATTTTTTTCCATTCATGCTGTTTGGAAGTTCTGTCCAGAAGAGGTCTTCCATGAATACTATGTGAAGTATGTGAAGTAAGCATCTCTGTGACTGTGTTTATTTATATTGTTTCACTGTCTTTAACATAATATAAATATTATGTTTGGACAGCAAAACTCTTAAACCCCCTCCTGATGATTTGCGGTAAAACGTTCTTATTAAAGAAATGACATGAAATTGATTAAATTCAGGGGAATAGTAAAAAACATGGACACTCTGCCATTATTGAATTGTGTCAATTAGTTTGTAGTTAACCTGACAGGTTCACCCTTTTGCAAGCATTCATGTTTTACTTGTATATTTTATTTGCAACACTACTGTACTAAGACATTGAATGAAATGCAATGGCATGTTTTGTTTTGCCACGTGTTTCATTTAATGGCCAATCTTTTTGTTTGCTGTGATGTAAGTATTGCATAATAAAAATGGCTTTTAAAGCCATGAAACTGCAAGCATTTAACTTTTCAGAGCATACCATTCTAATAGAAAGTGTCATCCTAAGGTTATTGCCCATTTTAAGACTATAGAAGGTGCATACATTTTGTTCTTCTGTAGGATAGCCTCTGAAAGGCTTTGGGAATAAATAATCAATTCAACTTCTGATGGCTACAGCAGAAGTTTGGCCAATGTATATAGCTTCAGACTCGTCATGCACTTCATTTGGAAATGATCTGATTAAGGAAACATGGCTAGAGATAATTTTTATTAGCAAAATATTACAATCATTTTTATGGCTTGCTTGTTTTGTCCATATGGTGTATTGTAAAATAATTAACAATGCAGAAGAGTTTGCTTTTGAATTCCACACGTAGACATGAGACAATAGAAATAACATACAAATAAAGTACATGAAACCAAACGGCAAAAAACAAGCCATTAAACCGTTTGCCGTTTGTATACGCACATTATATTTGTGTGTCTTAATGTGTTCACAAACAATCAGACATTTAATCCCATTAACTGAACCAGGTGGGTCGTTTCCTTGCTCTCTCCACTATCCTCTTGTCTTTGTCCTGGTCGCCCGGCATCTCTCCCTCATACAAGACAACCGTCTCAGTGGCTGGAGCCTTCAGTGGGCCTCCTTCCATGGCGTTTATTTGAAGGCGAATGAGAGACGTTTCTCTGCGTACCTTCTCATAACAGAACCCACACAGGACATGCTTCTGCTTTAGGTGGCCACAGTCCAAACATGGCTCAACGTTGTCCTGGGAGTTGAGTAGAAGTGTTTGAATGCAGGGTGTTTAAATTAACACATGTAGAAAATGGAAGCGACAAGTAAAGACGGTGACACGGCAAAAAGGGAAGAAAACATGCCAATCGTCTTAATGCTTGGTAGAATAGTGTATTGCTTAAAATAACTACAAATAAACTCATGTACGATGTCAATATAATTTCTCTTCAAAATATATCAACGACAAACATTTATACATTTTACCCATACCTTGACTTTTATGAGTTTTTCGACTGCTCTTCTTCTAGTACGGTTGATTTCTATAGAGCGTCTTTTCTTAGGCGCTGCCATCCACATAATGTTGTCCAGAATGCTAGGGGGCTGTTCTGGGCTCTGCTGCTCTTCATCAAGATACTCATCCTGCTGGGGTTGACCCTGAAGTCTAGGGCCATTCAATGCCAGCGCAGGTGCTAGAAGAAAAATACATTAATCTGACAACAAGGTAAGAAGAGCCAATTGCTAGCATTGCCAACTTAAATTGGGTACTACAAAAAAAGTACTACACATAGACAAATATATCTATGGTACTACAGTCCTAGCCCCCTTTGATGCCAAGGCAAAAACTCACCCAATTGTCCGTCAAATCCTACAGACTGTAAAAGCTTTCCTTCCATGTGAAGCAATGAACGTCTCAGACTATGCAATAAACCCGCTAAACTCATCATTGTGTGTGTTTTTGTGTACGCTTGGTCCTAAGCATGGATGTAAGACTGGGATGTCACGCAGCTCACGGTCATTGAGACTTCAAACGTCATTCATGTGCGCCAAGAAAAAGTGGTACGATGGATATTGTAGTTTTTTGATGTTGTAAAATGTCAGCATTTTAGAGTTCAAGAAGCAAAAAATATATATTTGAAACATGGGGCTAAATGTTAATAATCACCCACAATTATAATACAAAGTGTTGCACAAATAATCGATAGTTGATATTAATAACATGAATAAACAAGTAAACCACAACCTATTGCACCGGAAACGTATATCCACCAATCACGTCAGCCGTTGTTGCTCCAACTGACGGAACCTGCAAAAGCAAAAATGGCGGAACGTGGATACAGTTTCTCTCTCACCACATTTAGGTAAACTTAAACATAATACTATCGTCATGTCTTAGCCAGGCATTAACCTGTTGTATTGTACTGTTCGTGGTTTGAAATCGATTGTTTCATGGCAACTGAAGACTTCCGTCTGTTTCTTGTGTTGCCGTTTTACCGTAAAAACCTTGACGATGCGTTGTCATCCCCCTTTACTTTTGAATGGACTCGTTAGCACGCCAGCTAAATGCACGACAGAATGGAATAAACACTGTCAAATGTGTATTTGTAGCAACGTTATAAATGACCGATGGACCTAATATATTTAACTAAATATAATCAAGTTGTGCGTCATTATTGGGAAAGCTAAACACAAATGACTGTCATAGTTAGCAATGATAGCTAAGTGAGCTTGCCAAGCCAACTTTTGGTTTCAGTTCTATCTTCCATTATAAGCTGACGCATTGCCATTATTATCTCCAAGTTCTAGTTGAAATGTCTATATCTGAGTATTCTGATTATAATAATAATGCTCCCTCAACTCAATGTGAATGTTGCAAAAACGCTGTGCTTTTTCAGTCCTTCGGGAAAACTGGTCCAGATTGAGTATGCCCTGGCAGCCGTGGCAGCAGGAGCCCCTTCAGTCGGGATCAAAGGTAACAACATAATAATACAAATGTGTTTTTTTTCATAGCGTTTTCAATTGTTTTCTGTATGTCCACTTGAAAGTGATGATAATTGTTGAAAATGTTGGCGGTACAGTGCAATAAATGTAATGGATCATTGAATGCGACTAAATTTTATTTCAATTTTCTTTGTTTTTTCAGCATCCAATGGCGTTGTACTCGCAACAGAAAAAAAACAGAAGTCCATCCTTTATGATGAGCAGAGTGTTCATAAGGTGGAACCCATCACCAAGCACATAGGGATGGTCTACAGTGGGATGGGGCCTGACTACAGGTGTGTGTGTGTACACTAATGTACCAATCTTTACCAGTGAATTTGTGATGTATAGCAAAAAAGTGTGATAATACATTCTTGCATAGGACTTTGCATTGTCCTCATTAGCCATGATTCTGCAACTTTATGAATTGCAAAATTAAGTTAATGAATCACGCAACTTTTTATTCTGCTCTTTAGAGTTTTGGTACGTCGAGCCAGAAAACTGGCCCAACAGTACTTCTTGGTCTACCAGGAGCCAATCCCCACAGGACAGTTGGTTCAGAGAGTTGCCTCTGTCATGCAGGAATATACACAGTCTGGGTAAGTTTTGGGTCATGTGTAACATTGCTCCTACACATGAATGCAAATGTTGGATAATGTGCCAACCTATTTCAAAATTTTGTATAATTGGGTATCCATATTTATAATTTGGGGTTCATTGTTAATTAAGCAAGTGACCACAAACCTAGAAAAACATTAGATTTTGAACCTGGCATTGCTGAAACAAAAATCTGTAATGTGTCCAATTTAATATTACTGGACCCCACGCTTTTGTACCATATTTGGCAGCTTGTTAAGCAGCATTTATATCAACATTGGTGGTCTGCAAGTGACCGCAAAAAAATGCGAAGTATACAAATTGTCTGTATCTGCTTGTCATACCGGGCAGTAAAATATGCATGAAAAAGACTTAAAGTATTGAACTTATGCATCACGGTAATGTATGCAATTTACTATTATGCACATTTTATTTAAAGTTTAATGTAACTTTAAAGATGTTCCAAATTTCACAGCACACCACACGTTTAAATTGTTTGTGCAGTGTACTGATGGAGCACAGAGTGCTCCATCCTTTCTAACCAAGTGTTTCCACTTTGGAGAAAGACACACCCAACCGTCTTTTCCACAACAATTTTTTTTTACCTCTACTACAGGGCAAAAACGAAAACAAATGCTTGATTTATTTTTTATCCCATCTAGTGGAGTGCGTCCATTTGGTGTGTCATTGCTGATTGCCGGATGGGATGAAGATCAACCCTACTTGTTCCAGTCTGATCCTTCTGTAAGTGTCTCATTTAACCACTTACACTGCAGTCATCACGGTTTGTTGAACTGTTATGGCGTGTACTTGTTTAGCTAATCTGTAATTACCACCATGTATCAGCCTACCAACTGTTTCAAGTTGAAAATAAATTGAGATTTTCAGTTTTTTTTTAATTATCAACTTCTTTTTTTGCTCTTGACAGGGAGCATATTTCGCATGGAAAGCCACAGCCATGGGGAAGAACTATGTAAATGGCAAAACATTCCTAGAAAAAAGGTATAGTGAAAATTTTAAACGATTTAAGAACTGTAATATTATTTTCCATCCTATGGTAATGATTTTGAAGGAATTCTGAACTGTTATTCCTATAACTAAAAGCATCAGATCTGCTTATCCAGGATCAGGCCCTGTGGGAGGAGTGATATGAAAAATGTGGTTGCTCTTAAAGTAAATTTTACCCTATGAGGGCTGATGTTGGAATATGAGGGGCAATAGTCATAGTGTAGAAATTGAACACCTGGTTCATAAGAATAGTTTTCTAATATGGAGGATTAAAAAAAAAAAAAACATGTATAATATTTGGATCATTAGTTGGGCTAAATGGGCAAAGTCGAAATGTTACTTTTGTAGAAATCAATTACAAACAGTACATAACAATAAGTATATTGGATATGTACTGCATTGGTTTAGGAAAAGAGATGATGTGTGTGGATGCTGTTTAATATGTACTAACACTAGGTATTATGCGAAGGGAAGTTCAAATAATGTTGTTTATTTGTCCTTTCCCTCAAGGTACAACAATGATCTGGAATTGGAAGATGCCATCCACACAGCCATCTTGACACTGAAGGTATATGGATTTATTTACACATTCATGCGCCCTTTATGTCTAAGATTAATTCTAAATGAGCAGGGATACCTCACACTGTGACTGTACAGCCAGCCGGTCATTATCACAAAATAAACCCTGACAGGCTGTTGGCGGAAGGGTCTTGAATCACCCTTAAGGGGTTTATTTCATGATGATGACCGGCTCGCAGTACATTATTTCTTACTTGAATGAATGCCCAATCAGAATCGGGTATTCAACAAAGCCGTGTAATAATGGATCCTGACCACCTCCTTCTCCACGGTTCATGTTGCAGGAGAGTTTTGAGGGCCAGATGACGGAGGAGAACATAGAAGTTGGGATCTGCAACGAGGCTGGCTTCAGACGGCTCACCCCGGCAGAGGTCAAAGACTACCTGGCAGCCATTGCGTGAACTGTTTTTTTTTTTTCTGTCTACATGACCCTGTTTTTTCCAATTAAAGACATGGCAGTGTATAATTACACCAATTGGCATTGTAACATCCGAATCTTTATCCGCTTGTTGCAGTTAAACTGAATTAGAAGGTGGACTATGGTTCAAGTAAAATCTCAACATTGTCCTACTTAGAACATATAATTCCCATTATTGAATCAATGTACATGTGATTATAATACACCAAATGTGATTTATAATGCAACTAAAACGATGATAACCATCGTGGGAATTGGGAGTTCATGGATTGGTTCTCAGTGTATGCATCCCATCACACATGCACTGAGGGAATAAAGGAAGATCTTGAGATTTTACTGACAATCATTGTATAGCGCTTTTACAAGTATTTTCCCAGTTTATACACTTTTTACTTTCTCTGTACGTTGATGTGTTCAACTTAATAAAAGGTCTTCATGTCACATTTGGTGTCTGATCTTCTCTAAAATCAAGAAAGGAACGTTGAATTCAGTGCGTTGGTTGGGTATTACATGATTCCCTTTTCCTCTTAACCATCTCATGGCATCTTGTGTATTTGAACACGCACAAGTTCTACTAGCACGCGCTACTACAGCCGGAACATTGTTTCTAACAATATATCGTTCCGCGTATGTAATCATAGAGCTGCTTCAAAGTTCTCTCTTTCATCGGTTATAAGATAATTAACCCCATGCTGATATCAAGTAGAATTTATCAATCAGTTGGTATTTTATTCAATTGTAGTGGTATACATGTACCTCCCATCGGATTTTTACCCGCGCTACCACTCGACATCCGATGACGTTTGTGGCGCCAGAATCAAGGGGCACTGGAAGAAGGGTGTGTGTCTGATGGCTTATTTACATCTGTCTGACTTATTTTAACGGCATAGCATTTTTTTAATCAAGGTTCTTTAGTTGTCATTGATGCCGAGTAAAGTTACACTGTGAGTCGAGATGGTTTTTCTACGCAGCGGTGGCAGTGGCGTAGCAAAATCGGCTACAACCCTTAATAGATCAGCCGACCTGAATGTTAGCTCCGTGTTTCTGTCGCTGGTTCCCGCGTCGGAGAAGAGGTCCGTCCGCAGTGCTACCAGGTCTAACCGGAGCCCAGATGACAGCCCCAAAAGCTGCACCGGCATCACCACAAATGTATGTATAGGTAACGTTGATGTTGTTTACCGAATGACAGGCTTTGACCCAGATAAACAACTAATTAACGGCGGGGGTGAAGTAGCTAACCGTGTTAGCAGGCTAACTAGCCAGCATCACAACAGTAGACTGTCTCTCCGACCTGTTTATTCACTTACTTGACTGGCGGTCTGTCCTCCAAACATTGTTATTCTTCTATATCGAAATTAGAATATTTGAAACTGAAGTTTGGCATATGTGGCCCAGAGTAATTGAATATAACTTGTTCCTGTGTTTACTTTCTATGTAACGTAACTTAAGTTCTGAAAAGTTCTGTCTTCCTCCATCTGTAGAAAGTCCATTTCCTGAAATACAGTACGTGATATGCACCTTGAACATATATTAACACATTAGCAGGTGATATCCTGGGGTCATGGTCATGGTCCATAAACTGTATAGATCAACAGACCGTACCATTCCCATCTTCTATACCTTTATAATGTACTACTCAACAGCATGAATAGAACAACGTTAACCACATGGGCTTTATGTCGTTTTGTAAATGATTTAAATTATGATTCTTTTTTTGAGAACTGTTGACAAGTGTCCTTCTATGTGTCATCTCAAACGTTCAACTTTTAAGAGTTTATTTGGCTAATGTCATAACACCAGGGTCATGCTGTTGTTATGGAGAGAGCCGAGGGGAAGAAGGAGCAGGAAGAAACCAGTTTCACCCGTGACCGGTCTAGAGGACGCGTTAAACTGGAGACATCTTATGCCAAAATGAACGGGCAAATCAGCCCGTCTCTGACTGATGACAAAGCCGGCATACACTGCACCAGGTTACAGCCTGTTCTGTTATACATGTCATTTGTTAAAGCAGTCAGAACCACATGCTTACTTCATTCAGTACTGTTATCACTGCACATTGACATTAAAGAGATCTAACATATATTGATTTACTATTTGAAATTCAAGCATGACTCATACGGAAATACAAATTATTTGTCAATATTTCTCAAAGGTTAGAACTGTGATTTGAGGTGATTGATGATTTCTTTCAACAGAAAGTCACCTCGGCTGCAGGGAGAGGGTAAAGCATGCAGTGGAAGGCAGCAAGCAGGTAGCTCAATAATGCACAAAAGAGCCTGCAGTTATTTCTAAATGTATCGTATTAGGTGCACTGTAATGTTCAAATGGCTTGTTTTTGAAAGTTTCATTTATTTCTACTGTCATTTTGATTCATTCACATTTGCTTTTTTTATGTTGAGATTTTACACTATTACACTGTTATTTAAAACCCTAAAATATCCTTCCTCCAGTACTGTGGCACACTTTGATAATCAAATTGGTGAGCAGTCCAGCTAAAATGGGAAAATTGTTAAGTCATACTAAATTATGAAATACATATGATTACTAACTTACTCTTGAATTTTGGCATCGGCCCCCAGAATCCTAAAAAGCATGTAAATATGAATAAACTACAAACTATTAAAAAAAAAAAGCATGAACTATGATGCTTAACTCCATGTTTTGCTTAATACGTATTCCATATGTGTCTCAGATGTCTCGGACGAGGTGGAGTGCTCCTCTACACCTAAAAGGTGTCGCTTCAGTCTGCAGAGCCAGCAGGTGGATGAGGAGGAGGAGGAGGATGATGAGGAAGGGGAGGACCACTCGGTGCGACGCAGCTCACGCATCACCAGATACAAACTGGACTCCCGCAAGCAGTCGGTGCTCTACGACCGCCTCATCACAAAGTAGGTCCGGTCACGACCTAGTCACACCTGGCCTCAGGAGGAACTTTTCTTCTTTAGGTACTGAGTTTCTTTTAGGTCATTTGGCGTAACATTAACAACATAACATAAAATATGAAAAGGTTAAAAATAGATACAATCTTTTATTTATAAAATAATTACAAATAAATGTGGGATGTGTCCTTCTCCATTTTCCAACCGAAAAATCTCAGGAGGCACTTTATATCATTCCAGATAGTTTGAATGAATTCCTCCTGGAGCAAGAACTTTCAAAGATATTATTATCCGAAAGTATACACAAATATACAAAAAATAAGAAAATACAGGAGGAAAAGATTCTCTTTTTTATCAACTGACCGTTATTACTTTTCATTTCTATAGTTGATAATAACACAAAAAGCAAAACCACAACATCATGTAGGATTGCTGCATGACAGCCAGTGGTTTTGAGATGCACTCATCGGCCAGAGTCCCTCTCGGTTATGACAGAGCTTCAACGTAGCCTATACATTTCAGAAGACGCACAGCTTCCAAAGTACGAGAGTAGGCTTCTTCCAATCATCACAAAGCAAATAGGCAGTGTGACATTATGCAAAGTTTGGGCTTGCCATATTAACCCCAAGAGGAAACACACAGGTGCTATTGTGGGTGGTCTAAGATCCAGGCAAATCTGCCTGGAGCTCATGCCTGTATTTTACGGTCTGGCGTGACAAATTAAAATGAAAATATGCGCTCTGATGGTGAGAATGTGGCTGGAATGCATAGACGGTGCTTGGATATTCAGACTAAATGTAAACTAAGGTTATACCTAAGCTTCGCCAATATGCATAGGCAAAAAAAGAAATTATGATTTTCTTTGCGTAATTGTTTAAATTTACCCAAAATATGAAGGGAAGGTCTCTAAATCTACACACATTTCAAAACATTGTGAGAAACCGTACCGTCTGGAAAATGCTAAAGAAAATGGATGTTATAAACCTGTTGATGTTGTAAACAGAATGTTATGAGCATATTACAAAGTCTTCATTAATTAAAAATAATAATACAAATGAGTGGGATTTGGTTTAAATGACTTGTATGCCATATGAAGTGGTGTCGAGCAAACGCAGTGATAGTTTGGCCTCTGGTTGTTTATCTTATTGCATCTCACAGCACTGCTGAAGCAGTTCTCCAAAAGATGGATGACATGCAGAAGATGAGACGCAGAGTCAGAAACAGAGATAGAGACACCACAGAAGAGGTAAAGGTGTGTGTGTGTGTGTGTGTGTGTGTGTGTGTGTGTGTGTGTGTGTGTGTGTGTGTGTGTGTGTGTG
>JAOPJO010000008.1:19254935-19265105 GCA_027123675.1 Molva macrophthalma | reverse complement strand
GTGTGTGTGTGTGTGTGTGTGTGTGTGTGTGTGTGTGTGTGTGTGTGTGTGTGTGTGTGTGTGTGTGTGTGTAGACCGTCAGATCCGACACAGGGCCTGTGCTCTGAAGGACACCGTACACGCCATCATCAAACACGAGTTGGATGAAGACTTTGAAAAGATCTGTGAGGAAATCAAGGAGTCCCGCAGTAAGAGAGGTGAATAAGTTCTAATACACATTTTTATAAGAGGATTTCATCATTGGTAAAAAAAAAACATTATTCATAAAGGTTTTGTTGGTAAGATTCAAGAGTTATTTAGTTAAGAAACGAAAACCTCTCTGCTCCCTCCCTCTTTACTTTTATCTGCCTTAATTGTCGAATGCAGAGGCCGGCGCAGTCAACTCCAAACAGATACTCTCACAGAGCATTCCCCTCACAAATAGCTGACGGGTGGCCCGGCCATTTGTAACAAATGACACTCAAATAAAAGCTCTTAAATCTTGCCTACCTACCTTTTTTTGATTCTTAAATCAACAGAATTGTGGGCTTTTGTCTTGACCAAGGAACACTTAGGCAAACTCTCTGTATCTGGTCCTGTCTGCAGATTGGTCCCTGTCTCGTTCTGCCCCGTCCTTCTACCATGTGCTTCCCAAGCAACCCAAAGCCTGTGCTGCAGAGGCCAGTGATGCAGCACAGGCTCAGGAGCCCGTCCAACCCGCGTGCTCCACCTCTTCCAATACGGCCTTTGTCATAACTACACCCAAAAACACAGGTAAGTACACACAAGACAGCTAGAAGTATGACGGATTAAACGGATCAGACGTAACGGATTAAGGAACATGTGAAGAGTTGAGATATCTTCTCCCTCCTGCTCCCTTTCAGCCCAGAAGAAGAAACGCCGCCGGAGCCGCTGGTGCAACGGCGTTATCTCCAAGAAGAGGTCGACGTCCTCCCCTCACACCCCCAGGGACAAGGAGACGCAACAGGCAGAGTCGGATGAGGAGGAGATGGAGGAGGCTGGAGGGACGGAGAGCGACGAGGGGCCGGCAGGAGAGCGGGACCACGCGGAGAGTGAGGTACAGGAAGTCGGTACTGCACACGCTCAGATGGACCAGTGCGCCCAGGAGGAAGGAGAAGACGAGCGTAGGGGAGTTTCCACAGAGGCTGGACAGCAGGACGCAACCCGGAAGCCCAATAACAGCCCTCAGACACATACCAACATGGGGGTGATCGACGAGAGCATCAACCAGCATGCGGGCGGACAAAGTAGCGGAAATTGTGGCCAGAATGTGGAACTCAAAGAAGCTTCAGGGGATGAGCAGAGTGATCTTGTGACCTGTGAAGAAGAGGGAGACGTAGCTCCTACCCACAACAGCACAACGGGGAAAATAGATGAGGATTCACATGCAGGTCCGTTTGCTATTATTTACTTTGGAGATATACAATAAATGATGTTTTGTTGTTTATTTTCAGGTTCAATGTAAGAGCAATATGTGGTTTATTAACATCCAACAGATACATCAACTGTTTTACATTTTCCCTCAGAGCCGAGTGTGAGACGTGTGACGAGAGGGCTGAAGACGGCCGTGCAGCAGCAGGTCCTGGTCCAGAAGACTCCTCCGCTGGAGGTGGACAGAAATAAGCTGAAGGTATACCACAGGGTCTATATTTAGGCCCACACAAGTATGCTTTATCGACATTATAACAAAAGGAGTCTCAGTGAAACATGGACCTTTTTACTTATTTGTGCTCTCGTATGCTCCTCTCGACCAGGACCTGCTGGAGAAGATTGTGATGAGGACGGAGAGCTACGAGGTCCGACAGCTGGAGAAGCTCTACGCTCTGCTCTGCCAGAGCATTTACAGACACCGACAGGAGTACAACAAGGCCACACTGTTGAAGGTACGTTTACACTCATTAACAGAAAAACAAATGATGGCACAAAATGCTTTTGTCGTAATGCACAAAACACCTTAAAAAGACTTGCATATTGAGGTGGCTTTTTGTATTCTTTAATCCTTTTATTAGCATGCTATATTGTTTAAAATATACAATGCTTTGTGTTTTGTCTGTAGGAGATGGAACAAGAGATTGATGACTTGACTACAACAGATTGACACTCTTTTTAAACGTGTGACATGTGGACCTGTATAAGTTCGATGTGTCTCCGATGACTAGTTGATTAGTATGTTTCCCTATATAGTTGTATGTTTCCCTATTTAGTTGGATAGAATAAATAATACATTACAACTATTCTATTTTTATAGGACTACAAATAGTTTTTTTTAATTCTAAAAACTATAGTTTTTATGTATATTTAATTAAGACACCCCCATAATTCTTGTTATGTATGTATTTTGTGTGCTGAAGGAAAAATAAAAAACATGTTTCATAAATGGAATGCCATGTGTGCATGTTTAAATATCTTCCTGTTTAGTATCACAACATGAGCTACAGCATCTGGGCTCCAATGTGGTATCCAGCTAAGGACATGTGTGCTGAAGGACTTAATATTCAGAGTAGCATTAATCCAAAGAGTAATTGTTTATGGTCCATTGTGTAAGACGTGAAAGGTTATCAAAAAAAGTACACAATTGTTAAATAAAACGACACACCTTTGACGCATTTTTGTGCCAAATAAAACCAGTATGTATTACACGTCGTTGGACTTGCGGACATAAATAGAGATGTCATATTTTCAATATAGATTTGAAAATCAGGATTTGTTTTAGAGTAGTACAAAACAACCCCGCACAGTATAAAATTGAAGCATTGACAGTCATGGTACAGGTCTAATGGTGTCCTCAAGTAGCCTCTGGTGCCTACTGAGCAGTCTGAAATGACGGGTCATGTGAGGACATTTTGGCAGCAAAGGTTCAGTTTACGGGCAGATAGTTTCAGCATCGTCCATGTATTCAGAGCAGAGCGCATAGGTGGTTGTGTGGGTTTGTATGCGTGTGTATATAATACTTAATATTGTAGAGTTTAAACCCCCGTACATTTATATCGACAAGTTTGAAAACGCCAAAATGTACAGCCAGTCGCCGAGGAATGACGTCAGGACGTATCACATTGAATAATGACGCCGTTTGATCATTAAAGAAATTCTGCCATTATAAAATAACTGAATTGGGTCAGCAAACCGTCACAAAATCTGCGGACATGGTAAAACTATCGTGGTAATGGGAATGTTCAAATAACTTTAAAGCGGCGCTTTGGAAGCCAAACTGTGAGAAAAGCGAAAGATGGTTCATGTTTTCAGCATCTGCAGACAGAAGCGATAGACTGGAGTCTCGTCGATCCGTCTGTCTGCCTCCGCTGTTTTTGGGAGACCCGCAAGCCGAAATACTGCAGTCCCGGCCGGGTTAGGCTTGAACGATTCAACCAGGGTAGGAAGGACTAAGCGATACGAACAAAGAAAACCCGAAAGCTCTTTTGCCCAGACTCAGAAACTACTTTTCTTCACAATAGCCTGGTAGCAGTACTGCACATTTAGTTGTTACAGTAAGTTTACCACCAGACATAATCAATAATGAGTGGCCCAGCTAACTGGCTAGTTTAGCCCACCTTACATGCAGGCTAGATGCTATTAAAAGCTAGATATCTCATTGTATTCAACTGCAAACATTAATTAGCGGAAATAAATCCAACCATGCTTTTCATTATTGTGAATTATTGTACGAGCATTGTTTAAATGCCAATTTAAAAAAAAGTTGTAGCCCACCTGCCAAAAAATTATAAAGAAAATATATATTGAGATTTCTTCACTGGTCTGCTTACATCTTGTTTTTAAAATCAGGAGGTCTAGCAACCAAATTTTAGATAATTATATGTTATATAATCGTTTGTGTTATTACTACTGCCTACAGCTCAGTTAACTTGACCCCACATGGATTATGACAATAGCTTATAACAGAGTAATCTTTAGCTTTCTTTACATAGCACATTGTTACAATCTATATACAAATACAAAAACCCAAACAATTTTTGTGTTATGCTACAGATAAGTAGCCCAACACAAAATATAACAAAATAGCCATACTTAGCAAACCATTGTTTCCTTATGTATATGTGTTTATTATTTGGCTATTATTTAGGAAGATGACATACCTCTGACTACACAGAATTGAGTGAAGATTACTTGATAATTTAAAATACTTCTCTTTGCTACTGTTCTTAATTGTGTTTCTCCTGGTCTGCCCTTATATGTTGCAAGGAATCTAACCCAGTATGAATCATGTGAAACATAAGAATAATGGTGTAAATAAGCCATCTACTTGACTGTGGTGGTCTTATTTCCTTCTATTCAAGTATATACATGAACCCCTTTCTGTTTTCCACATCAAAGATCCATCAGTCTATTACTGTAGTGTGGTCATACAACCTGTTTCTCTTCCTCGATAGACCTCCATCCATCGGGGACTCGAGCACGTGACAGCCGTGTTGTTCGAGTCCCTCCAGACCACTGCCTGTTCACCTGCGGATCCCTCTTAACTCCCACGCGTCAAAACCATTTCAAAAATCTCAAGTGTTCGGTGCAACCATGTCCAGCCGCCGGAAATCGACCACGCCCTGCATGGTGCTGCCGTCCAACGTGGCGGAGCAAGTGGAGGAAGAGGAGGAGGACGAAGAAGAAGAGAGGAAGGAAGTGATGGGGGAGGAAGTGGTCCAGGGGGAGGAGGCGGGGAGGAAGAAGAGCTGTGAGGACGACGAGGAGAGAGCAGCGGTGGAGGAGATGAGGGAGACCGTTGTGGTGGTTGCACCCACACCACCTGACACAGGTGAGATTGTAGACATGTTGTCTGAAATACCGCAATACCTATTGAGAACTCTGAATGCCATCTACGCCCATTCTAGTCTCCCAGATTCTATAGTTTCCAAATGATTTAATTCTATAATGTTTCTCAATTCACTGTGTGTAATTTTCTTAGAATTGTTTTCACATATGTACATAATTAAGAGCCACAATTAGCTAAACCTTTATAGTTATTCCTGATTCGTTGAATTGAATGTGCAAGTGCTTGACTCGAATAAATGATGCCGTAACAGAGGTTCCCCAAGGATGATCATACCAAATCTATAGTGGTTTGCATTAAGTGGAACATCCCGGGTTTAGAAAGTAGGGTTTTGGCTCATTAGTTAAAGGGGCCCTATTATACCACCAGGTGTAAGTGTGATTAGCCATTGCAAGCGGTTTGAAAATCTGCCCTTCCCTGTGCCTTAGTGACATCACAAATGGGAGTGTCCGCCTAGATGATAGGATAGACTTGTGCTACAGTCCACTTGGTAGGCTGGTAGACTGATCTATCCAGCATACATCTAGGTGGACACTCCCACTTGTAATGGCTAATCACACTCACACCTGGTAGTATAATAGTGGCCTTAGCAAATTCTGTCACATGACTTGAAATAGGGAACAAATTGACATAAAACACTTGTTGCAGATGAGCCCGCTTTCCCCCCTGTGGAAGGCGGCAGAGAGCCCCTCTTCCCGCTGAAACCGGGCCCAGCAGAACACTCTCTAGAGGGGGTTCTGTGTGGGGACGGAGAGACGGCCATGTTGTCCGAACAGCAGCCTTGTGATGCTATACCCGGGTCGGAGGCCCAGGCCCCGCTGAGGGAGGATGGACAGGAGAAGGAGGAGGAGGAGGAGGAGGTAGTGGAGGACCAAGCTGCCGCCGCCGTCGCAGCCATCTCCCTCAGCAAGACGCCCATCATGAGGATGAAGAGCAAGGCGGAGCCCAAGCGCATCGCCGTGTCCCTCAAGTCCCGGGAGGAGGCCGCCGATGTGTTCGGGACAGGGTTAGGAGGAGGAGGAGGAGGAGGAGAGGGAGAGGAAGGAGGAGGGGAGCAGGAGCAGCCTATCGAGGCCCCGCTGGGGCCGATGACCCCTGTGGAGATGCTCCTCCAGGACTCCATGAGGTTTGGGGGGGGCAGCCTGCTGGTTAACCTGCCCCCCACAGAGCAGCAGAGGAAGAAGTCGTCAATGCTCAGCTCCACAGTCCTGCCCGCAGGTCTGGCTCAGGTGAGGAGTTACCATTCAAACACATTGATCAGTAACCATTCACACACATTGATCGGTTCCCATTCAAACACATTGATCTGTTCCCATTCAAACACATTGATCAGTAACCATTCACACACATTGATCTGTTCCCATTCAAACACATTGATCTGTTCCCATTCAAACACATTGATCTGTTCCCATTCAAACACAATGATCACTTCACATCCACACACATTGATCAGTTCACATTCATCCACATAGATCAGTTCACATTCATCCACATTGATCAGTTCACATTCACACATTAATCAGTTCACATAAAAACACATTTATCAGTTTAGACATTCACATTCAAACCCACGTTGTTAATTTGTCAGACACTGACAGAAGTGCTCAGGCTGAACGTTAACACGAGCATGTTTCTCGATTTGTTGCAGCTGTGAAACGAGTATTCAAGTACATTAGTTCACAATTAACATTCGTTTAGAGAGGAAAGTTAATAAACACAGTCACACAGTCCATTTTCTAACTGCCAAGCTGCCTTGTTTGATTTACTTGTGAATGCGTAGTTTATTTCTCAACGCTGGCACATACGTTTTTTCATTGGTTTAATGTGTTACGATAGGAAATGTGTCGTGATGAAGTGTTCAAAAATGTACTGACCAAATATCCCTTCAATCATTGCCACTGCCACATGCATCAGTTGCTATTTATTATGAATGACCACCCTATATTATAAATATATATTATTATCAATTATATTATTATTAATATATTATAATCAATATTCATTTATATTTGTATCTTTTTGACTCTAGAAATTGTCTTTGTATTTATGTCCATAGGTTTGGATATGGAGAAAAGTACAGTATTGTTTATACGCATACATCATAAATAAGCATTTATTGTAAGTGTAGGACTAATTACTTTTGTGTGATCAGTCAAATGGTTTAAATGCAGTATGAGCAGTAACAGTGCTGCTCCCACTACTAGTTTCAGCTTAGCATTGTTTATATATCATTATATATTTTGTACGTTTAAGAGGCAATCCTGAACATTTAAATCAAAATTTCCCTACCATAAACCTGTAGTTTAATTTGAAAAGCATTATCAGGCATTACCTAGTTATTCTTGAACATTAAACTATTTCTGACCTCTGGAATATATATGTTTATATTCATCAGACACTTAAGTTTGAGCCACTGCTAACATCTCCCTGGTGGTCCTGTGTGTTCTGGTCAGGTGCTGTCTGCCCTCCAGGCCCAGCAGAGCTCAGCGGCGGCGGCTGCAGCAGCAGTGGTCCAGCCCCAGCTCCTGGTCCCTCTCAGCAGCATCCCCTCCTACAGCGCGGCCATGGACAGCAACTCCCTGCTGGGGAACACCTACAAGAAGTTCCCCTACCCCTCCATGGCCGAGATCGCCAGTCTGGCCGCCCAGACGCAGTTCACAGAGGAGCAGATTAAGGTAGAGGGCCCATTTTTAGTTGTTGTTTTCATACAAATTGTATTATTATTTTATTATTTTATTTTCTGCAATGGACCCCGTTCATCGTAGGGGAAATACAGGCGTCGCTCATAACGCTAGTTATGGGTCTGCCACTTTTATGAACCAGGGCCTGGGAAGTAGACTAAACTAGTGAAGATAACACACTGACGTATCCTTTTCAGAGAGCTTGTCATAGCAGGACAAACACAGGTGTAGCCCCTTACCTTAACATTGGGTAGGTAGGCAGGTTGTTTAATGTACCGGTATGTGTTTAAAAGCAAGAGCAATTGTCAATGTGCGGTTATCTTCGCTAGTTTAGCCTACTACCCGTGCCCTGGTACATAACAGGAGCAAACACATAATTAGTGTGATGGGCCATACCTGTGTTTGTCCTATGATGACACCTCTGTGACAAGAGTCCACAGGAGACCACTTCTAGACCCTGGAACCTCAGTGCCTGCACTCAATACATTTTCAATGAGAGGCAAGGAGGCAACCCAGTCGGGAAGTGGGCTTATTCTCACCCAAAAAGCCGCCATCGATCTCATATCAGGCACGGGCCACCATTGTCGTTGACAAGAATTGCCGGGCAGGATTGGAGTTCCGAAAAAGCAGTGGAAGATGTGCAGCCAGACCAATTGAATGAATGGTCAGCTTACTTACCATGTTTTAAGTGGAGAGTAGTTTATTACTTACACTCCCAAACAAATAAATGTCCTTGTGTAACTATTTTTAACTGGAATTCTGAATGTGGCTGACCGCATGGAGGACCTGGGGAAATCTGGGACACCAACTTTGCTGACATTTTATCCCTACGTAAATGTTTACATCCATAACACGGTTGAGTCACTGTCTGGAAAAAGATTAGGACACATTCGTCCGTGAAAAAGGGCGCAAAATCCTGAGAAAACACCGTCCCTGGCACAGGATTCCCCGCTCACATGTTCCCACCACAACCCCACCCCCACCCCTTAGGTGTGGTTCTCGGCCCAGCGGCTGAAGCACGGCGTCAGCTGGACCCCCGAGGAGGTGGAGGAGGCGCGCAGGAAGCAGTTCAACGGCACGGTGCACACGGTGCCCCAGACCATCACGGTCATCCCCGCCCACCACCTGTCCGCCGCCGCCAACGGGCTGCAGTCCATCCTGCAGACGTGCCAGATCGTGGGCCAGCACGGCCTGCTCTTCACGCAGGTGGGCCCCCGGCAGAAACAGGGTTCTGACCCTAAATGATTTAGATGGATGGTGATGTGTTGCTGTAACGGAGGTGCGTTCTGTTACCAATGGGATGTGGTTCATTCTGATTAGTTTATCGGTGTGCATTGATCGGGGAAAGGTTGTTGTTCAGGACACATTATTTTCCCAATCTCTTTGTTTGTTTGTTGGTGTGTGTGTGTGTGTGTTGCAGAGTCGGGAAGTCTGCGATCGCATAGTTGATGCTCAACCAATGCAATGAGTGTATATATATATATATTGTTAATGCAGTGTTGATCAATTGTTAACCTAACCTCAAACAACGGACCACGTTTAAAGCGCACGTTTGAACACATACATACACGCCGTACACAAGACGTCATAACACAATGTAACAGTAGACAAGCCTCCTGAATACATGCAGACGCATTAAAAAGAGGGTTTTGGGCTGATTGGTTGACCTGGGAGTGTGATAACTGAGTGCAAGGATGGTTAAAGGGACAGAGCTTTTACTAGTTAGAGCAGGTCACTTTTATTACATACATGGTTGCAAAATAACTACCAAACTTTGCCTGCATTATGTACACGCCTTTTCCACTCTACAGTTTCCCAATGAAGTTGTTCTCACCGACCTTTCTTAAATGCGAAATGTCATTTTGTGCTATGCTATTAATTTTCCAGGAACTCTTCCCATTGGCTCTCTCTTCGGAGTCGGGCAGTGACACATCCCGTGTTTCCTCTTTCTTTTCAAAGCATCAAATGATCTCATACATTTAAGTTTCACTGAAATGTATGAGATCTGTCCTCGTGGCATCTTGGAGGGGAACGGGGTTTAAAAGTGTCAGTGTTGGCTTCATGTAGGTCGGTCCAGGGGGCAACCTGCCAGTGACCAGCCCCATCACCTTGACCGTGGCCGGCATGCCCAACCAGTCTCAGAGTGCCAAGGGCTTCTCCTGTCAGCCCAGCCCAGGGAACAGTGAGCTCAAGAGGGCCACCACGATCCAGCCCCCGTCCCTCTCACCGCAGGTGGGGGAGTCCTCTTGTATCGTATCCACCGCACTCTGTTTGTTCTCCGCCGGCGGTCTCTGTTTTTGCGAGCGTCTTTTTCTCCGTATCGGAATTGCGCTCTGTGAATATCAAAGCAACGATTTACGGGGTCTAATCCATAATCCGCCACTCTTCCCTCTCTCCGGACGCGAAGGAAAACTCGGCGCTCAGCTGCGACACCTTCGGCATGCGGCCCAAGAAGTCCAAGGAGCAGCTGGCGGAGCTGAAGGCCAGCTACACCAAGAACCAGTTCGCCAGCGACGCCGAGATCGCCCGGCTCATGCGGCTCACCAACCTCACCAAGGGCGAGATCAAGAAGTGGTTCAGCGACACACGCTACAACCAGCGCAACTCCAAGAGCAGCCACGTCATCGTGTTCAACGACGGCGCCGGCCCGCGCCCGGGGCCCGTGGCGGGCGGGGGCCCCATCGTCATCGACTCGAGCGACGAGCCCACGTC
>JAOPJO010000008.1:19241343-19254911 GCA_027123675.1 Molva macrophthalma | reverse complement strand
GCCGCGCACGCCCCCGGCCCGGGAGCCGCGCGCGCCCAAGACGTGGAACGCCTTCCCGGACTTCACGCTGCAGAAGTTCAAGGAGAAGACGCCGGAGCAGCTGGTGCTGCTGGAGGAGAGCTTCGAGAAGAGCGGCACGCCGGCCGACGAGGAGCTGAGCCGGCTGCGCACGGAGACCAAGCTGACGCGCCGCGAGATCGACGCCTGGTTCACCGAGCGGCGCAAGACCCCGCCGGCCACGGCCGCGTCCTCCTGCTGCTCCTCCTCCAGGTCCCCGGATTTGGGGCGGACGGAGGCGGAGGCGGGGGACGGAGGCGCGAGGACGAGTCCGCGGCAGCCCAGCTCCCCTACACCGTCCTCCTCCTCTTTGTTCCGCAAGGGCAGCCAGACCCCACCGGGCGGCCGCGGGAAGCAGCCGCAGGACGGCCGGGATAAGGCGAAGAAGTCCCCGGAGCAGCTCCACATCCTGAAGAGCGCCTTCGTGCGCACCCAGTGGCCGGCCACTGAGGAGTACGACCGGCTGGCCGAGGAGAGCGGCCTCCCCAGGTCCTACATCGTCAACTGGTTCGGGGACTCGCGCTACTCCTGGAAGAACGGGAACCTCAAGTGGTTCTTCCAGTACCAGAGCGGCAGCGGCGACGGGCTGAGCTCCGGCGGCGCGGGCGGGGCCGGCGGTAAGGCGGCGGCAGGGGCCGGTAACAACGGGCGGAAGAGGCGCGTCCGAAACCGCGGCTGGGGCCGCTCCCGTACCAGGAAGCAGCCCAAGAGGTCGGCCTCCGAGCCGGACAGGTCTCCTCCGCTGGTGAAGTTCAAAAGTGGGCGGGACATCTTGAAGGAGTACTACTTAAGGCACCGCTTCCTCAATGAGCTGGATCTGGACGAGCTGGTGTCCAAAAGCAATATGAGTTACGAACAGGTACGATCCAAAAGCTTACACTTATGCACATTCGTTTTTTCTCTTTCTCCTCAATCACAATCCTATCCTAAATGATGCATTTATTTTACGGTTCATTTTACGGAAATAGTTTTAACGGAATCAACCTAAGCCAACGCTACCAGAACAACACCCTATGTTGTAAAAAAAACCCACTCTGTTTCTACTCTCTTCAAACCCTGCAAACTCTCAGAAGGCGAGGATCGCTGAAAAAAAATGTGTTACGCTGCTGCAGAGTCTGAGCAATTAACCTAGATCCATGTAGCCTTAAAGTTAGCGTCTACATGACAGAATGTTTGACAGCACATTTTAAACTAAAACATGTTGGACATTGTACCTTTTTAAAGCTAGGGTAGGCAATTTGGAGAAACCAGCCAGAGTAAGGTAGATCTTGAAAGTATCCAACCGAAGAATCCCACCCCTCCCTTCAGGCCTCCTGCCAAAGACTCTCCCCCAAAACACGTGAATAGCTTGCTAGATTTAACAGTAGGTCTACTTAGCCTTGTGGAAGACAGGTAGAGCATTTAATTTATTGATTGCTGTCTGGATTTAAAGAGAATTTAAAAAAAGAAATGGCCTACTCTATTTTAGTTTCCTTCTCTTTGGCGACACCTTTGGCGAGTAGCGGTAATTTCTCCAAGAGATACAAACAGTGTCACCACCGACACCCAGCTCGTTACATTCATAATAATGCAAACGCAAGGGCTTTCATCAGTGGGCCATAGGCTAAATCACCATTGTGTTACCTCAGCATTCGACGATAGATAGTGACGTAACAGGTATTTCTTTACATAAAAATCTTCAAGATCGGCACTTTAAAGGGCCCCTCTTATGCCACCAGGTGTGAGTGTGATTAGCCATTACAAGCTGTTTGAAAATGTTCCTTTTTCTTAGTGACATCACAAGTGGGAGGGTCCACCTAGATGTATGCTGGATAGATCAGTCTACCAGCCTACCAAGTGGACTGTAGCAAATGTTGACACTTGTGATGTCACTACAACACAGGAAAAGGCATATGTTCAAACGGCTTGTAATGGCTAATCACACTCACACCTGGTGGCATAAGAGGGGCCCTTTAAGTATCAGCTGACGTGTGTTCCCGGTCCCCTCCTCCCATTAAAGGTGAGGGAGTGGTTCGCCGAGGTCCACCGCCGCGTGGACACTGGCTTGGATCCCTTCCTGGACCACGGCGAGCCCACGGGCAAGGCAGACGAGGGCAACGAAGAGTCTCCGGTGGACCCGGCCACGCCCACCAGGGGGCAGACCGCCGCAGCGATGACGGGGGACGAGGTAGACGACGAAGACGAGGACGACGAAGAGGAGGACGAGGACGAGTCGGACGAGAGCGAGGTGTGGCAGCCGTCCCGCAGCGTGAGGAAGTCCCTGTCGGGTTCTGAGGACTAGCGGTGGCGGTCGGCGCCATGGAACGTCCCAGAATGGTTCTCAATGTAAATATAGTCAATAGTATGAGCATGCAGCGGTAAGCTAAAGCCATTCTCTTAGCTGTGGGTTTTTGCATGTGTTTTGATTCGTCATATGAATCGACCATACTGTCAAAACATATGTGAACAATCTTTTCATGTCTACATATGATACGAGTTTCATATCGTTCTCCTGGTCAAGTTATGTTGAAACGGTTGTGACAGTAGAGGAAAGCTTGAGAGAAAGACTGAGCTCATTGTCCTTACGCTTATTGACTGTAGCGAATGGAATAGGAGATCTGAAAAACAGGGTCATTGACAGGACAGTAGGACCCCAAACAGCACACCTTATAAATTGCCACATATTTTATTATAAATGTGTTTTAAAAAAAAGTGTGCCTTTTTTATCCATAGGGATTTGATATAGCCCAGTTCCCTATTTTAGAATATATGCTGCCAAACAATTTTAGTGGTTATATTGGCAGCACACACTTGCCTATCTGCTAAAAGGCGGCAAGTCAATTTTGCCCTGAAGACGCTGCTGTGGTCGTCTAAGGGGCTTTTGATCAAGCGGCGATTCATCGTAGCACTCAACTCTCCAATGAACACAAACCACAGCATGTGCACCTTCTTTACTACTGGCTTATGTCGATTTGCATAGCAGACTGACGCAACATTTAAATGTAGCACCTGGCTGTAACTTTTAGTACAGAAAAAAATAAGGCCTTAATACAAGTTGATAATCCTTTGCGAGAAAGACATGTGACTGATCGATGCCTTGTGTTAAAAAGGCTACTGACATCTTTTGTATTATGTTCATGTACAATCAGTCATAGAAAAGTGTTGGTAACTCCCAAAGGTACTTCATGATGGATGGGGAAAAGCACCTTAGAGAAAATGTATGCTCTGAGTGTAATAATAATAACAATGATTTTATTAATAATAATAATAATAATAATAATAATAATAATGATGCAGGATGCATTATTCTTCCTTTTATTTCCAAGGAGTCTTCCCTTTTTTTTCTTTTTTTTTTACATACATTCATTTATTTGTACTATATTCATAATATGAAAAGTCATACACACAAATCTGAATTATGATGCGAAAAAACAATCATGCCTATTAGTTCGTTAAATGCCCAACCAAATATGTTGTTTCAAACCAAATTGGAAAGATAGTAACTAAAATGAAGGCCTCTTCCTGTGCCAAAGTATAGGACTTAAACATGTGGCTTACCCCCACGCTCTCCACACTCTATGCTGGTGTACTCATACGGGCACGCTAGGCGAATATGGAGTGCAGTTGCTGACAGCCAGAGTGGATCCTATTGTGAACGTTCTCTTGTAGAAAGGCCCCTGACATGTCATTTCAAGCCTACCAAAAATCTGGATTATTATTTTATTTTATGTCATGTATTATTTTATTTTTATCTAAGGCTGAAGAGGATTTTAAGACTACTGCTCTGTTGTTCAAGGCTATTGGAATAATGAAATACAGAAATAGGTGCTAATTAATTGATAAAAAAATACCTGCGGTATTTCCAATAGGCTAGTGCTTTGCACTAATGGTGAAAGAGTAAAGCAAGCATGCACTTTTTATCCACTTCTGTAAGTAGTGGAGTAACTCCCCATTAGGCACCTTTATCTCATATTATACCATTAAATGGCTCTGTGAGACCAAATCTGTTTTGTATACTATTGTCTAAACAAATATTTTGCCTTTTTTACTTGGTGTGTTTAAGAAGGAGAAATCCTACCAATTGTCTCATTTTCTATTGATATGTATTACCCACGAGTGGGATGTTTTTTATCGCTTTAAGCAATTGTTCTGGGACATCCGTCACTTTCTTTTATCAAAATTGCACAACCTGAGTGCTATTTTAAAAGCTCAGTCGCTAGAGAGAAATGGATGTGCTTGGTTGGTCTTTTGTTTTCTATTGTGATACAAAATGCATTTTCTCGCATCGGTTCTGCTTTACCCTCCATGCCCATTGCATCTTTACCGTTAGCCTCTTCTCATCTACATTGTGGGCTACTTTGTTATTTATGCCAACTTTCCCTACAAATCACCCATTTTGTACATACTCGAGAGGGGGGTGAAAAAAGGGGCAAGCAGATTTTAGTACAGCAGCTTATCAAAACTAACTCCTGCTAACATGTTTTGGACTTCAGACTTTCTTGGGAGCGCGTTCCATGTAAAAAGAAAATAAATAATTGTTCACTGTGCATTGTGGTTGTTGCGCTAAACGTACCTTGTGATGGGAAATCATTCAAAATGCCACCGTGTACACCTGTACGAAGATGGCAATCACCAAGAGTCTCCCCTCTGCTTCCCTCTGTCTGCAATGGATGGACACGGCTGAATCTTTCTCTAGATGAACCTACAGTGGGCCTATGTGGCTTATGTTCTTGATTGGACAGATTGCCAGCAGTTTCAAATATGCTTAGGAGGACACTGTGAAGGATTTCACACATTTTTGTATGGCGGGCTGAAAACAAAAGTTGCGATGCATGGCCGAGTGCTGCATTAGTTCCGCTGGTACCCGCTCTTTAAGTGGCTGTGTGTTTCTCGTGGACATGATGTGTCTGACTTTCAAAATGTTTTTGACTTTTGTGAATCTACATTAGGCACTGAAAAATGAATATTTTGAACTGAGGAATGGTTTAAAAATATTGCTTGTCTTCATTTTTCCAAGCCAACATAAATTGCTAGCTGTGATCCAAAAAGCTATCTTCAATTTCAATCTGGAATCCAAAAAGCTACTGTAGATTAACAATCAATAATTTGATGTTGTGTTCAACTGTACAATTGTTTACCATAATGTGTCAAGTGCCTTGCAGTGAAAAAAAAAATACAAAAACGAAAAAGACATGTTAATTGTATCTTGCAAGGTGTCCCGTAAATCTTGTACTGCATGCAATAACAAAGACAAACAGCTTTTCATTTTGTACATACAATATTTGGGGTTAGATTGCCTGGTGCAGGATATAGGCTGATTTAGACGAGACTTAACCCACATTTCTACGTGTATTTCAGTACCAAGGGACGGTTCCATGATTGTATTGTCTTATATTCAAGAATAACCAAACGTTAGTCAAAGCGCAGTGACAGTGCTATCCCTGGTAAAACACAGGTTGTTGCTCATGCTGGTCCTAATGGGTTAAAATAAGTGAGTTGTTGCGCTAAGCCAATGGCACTAGTCTAATCAGATCAGAAATCAGTGTTTTCTGTTGTCCTGTGGTTTAATGTGAGTGTTTGGTTACTTGTTTTTACCTAGCTACATGCCAGCTCCCCAAGTCTTTCCCTTGTTAGGAGCAAATTGTCCTTCACAGCCCCTGTCAAAATGCTCTAGTCTAGACAGTGCATTAGTATATGGTTTCATATCTTTCTATTTAAGGGATTAACATAACAGAAATGACCAGACGTCATTGGATTGCTTGTGAGTTATACAGACACACACAGTATGTACAATTCAATGGTGTTCTTTTCTTCTTTTTGTTTTAGTTTTTCAGGGCAGCCCGAGTAGCTTCATGGTACTTAGTTTTTTCTGTGCAACATATTCATAGTCAGAACTCAATAAAACAAAAGATACAAAGTGTGTCTGTTTCTTAGGGGAATTAACATTCATTTTGTTGTTTCCTGGAGGAAAATGTGTTGCAATTTTTGATGTTCTACTAAGTATCGACTACGATTAAATGAAAGCAGCTTATGTTGGCCAATGGTACTTTTAATTTTAGTCTGTATGTAACAGTTAAAATATTAAGTATATAGTCAAGTCTTATGATAAAAAGAAGTGGGAGGTATGACCTATGACCCAGAAACCAAAGAGTGTGTGACTGAATATTCTGCCTTGTTATATGGTATTATTAAATTCTGTTACTATTACCAATAATAGAGCTGAAATATGAGATGCTCCGGCTCATTCTAAGTTGTGCTAGGTCTGCTGTAGTGCTATATCTGTTCAATGAGCTGATGCTATTGTCATTTAAACAAGTTAACCCTGTGCAGTATAACTAAGTTTACATTGTGATTGACCTGCTGTTCTATCGCTAGCCTTTGCTTATACTTTGGCTGTTTTCGCAATAGTCCTCTCTGTGTATATACACTTACTTGTCAGTATGTCGGGCAGTTGAATGTTGATGGACAAAAGTAATGTTAGAATTGAAATGTTGATTGAATCAGCAGCCATCTACAATTGGCTTTTCCTTCCACGTTCCTCCAGCCAATAACTGGGATTTTCTAATACATGTTTGGGATGTTGTATTGATAGGTAAAGGCCTAATAGTAGTAGTGTCAATTCCTACATTTCAAACACTTCTGTATCTTTTTTCCCTTATCATTTGCTGCAGCACAGTAATTATCACATTGTATTGAAAGATGATGGTGGACCAGTCCAGTGTTTGCTATGAGTCTGTTGTTACAACCGGTAACATTGCAACAAGTAACATTTTAAGTAAAATCTGTTTTACCTGAATTTTGTCTCTTTTAATCCAACACTTTTGTTTTTTAAGAAATACATATTTTGAATTTCCAGCTAGAAGTAGATATTCATTCATTGTTTGAGGAGATATTTCATTGCCCTTCCATGAGACGCAATAGGTTGTGTGGATAGTTTGTTATTGAATTAGATTTTTCAGCATACATTTCAGAAGATAAATAAAAAAATAAAATTCTGTGATTATTTTATTATCATGCACTCATTAATATCTCCACATTTATTTTCAAAGGCCAAATGGGCCAAGCTGTTTTATGAGTTTTACTCCGGACAAATCACTAACCTCTAGAGAAATAAGGGAAATTCTCCTGAACCCCCTTCAACGTCCTTGTTGAAGGTTGCATAGGAACACTTCTAGGCGGAACCTTTTTCACGTACATGCTTCTAGTCGTGGTGTTAATATTGAAGTACTGAATGCCGACGCAGCCGCGCGCAACATGAACATCAAATATTTGAAGCATTCTTGTTCGTAAATAACAATTTGATAAGGTTTGGGCACATATAATTCAACATGGAGATTTTTGGAAGTACATTTGATGATTCTGTGTTTAGCGAAACTAAGGACAAAGTGTCCGTCAATCTTTTACCCTACAAAGCTAAATTTTGTGAATCGCAGGTAAGAATTTCCCCTGTTGAATACATTCATGAACCAAATAAATTGCACGACATCTGATCATTAAATACAAAATAATTAATCTCTGCTGTAAGTCTGAAAATCGGGCCGCATAAGCAGCAAAAAGTGGTATAATTTCTATTTAGGGTGAATATGTTATGTACGTTGGCTACTTAGCAAGTGTTTCTTAGTTGGACCTCATTTATGTAAAATATTATTGAATTGGTTATTTTATTAAGCTTTTACCCACTGACATGAATGCCAACACGAATCTTTCCCCACGTCCACTAGTTCTTAAATTGGTTGTTAGTGGTTGTTTTCAAAATATCAATGCAAGTTTTTGTTCATTTCCCCAGTGGTTTTGTGAGAGTTCAGCCCTTGAAACAGAAGACTCGTTGGAAAAGCAGAAGGTCTTTAAATTCCGAGGGGATCTTGCCTCCAGGCAGAGGAACTACAAAGTATTTAACAGAGTGGCCCGCCTTCATCACCTCAATTTAACCTAGATGGTCATGTATTATGTGTGTTTATGTAACCTCAATTCAAACCCATTACTACAAAAACACGCTCCCAAAGGTATACAATAAGATATCAACTCTCTTGTTCTGCGATGTTTCAGGAAGCCTTGGAGGCATACAAAAGCTGCTTAGAATGGGTACCTGACAGTAACTTGACGATCAGAAGAGACGTGTGGGAGGGAATGGCCCGATGTTACTCCAAACTAGGACAAGGAGAGAGAGCCCTTGAGGTTTCTGACTTACTGGTATGTCCACTGACAGACCCAACAGTCAGTCATATACTACATCGCCGAGCCACATAGTGGACGTGTTCCAAATGGTTTACTTGTGCCCTATATAGTGCACTATTTAGGGCGTCCCTGACCATCTGTTTGGATTAATGCTACTTTCCAATTTAGCCAAGAACGCCGTATGTAAAAGAGTGTCAATGCATTTCTGCGCGTTTCTCTCCCCTAGAGCAAAGAAGCCTCCAACACCTGTCATTTAACCAGCCTGCTGCTACTGAAGGTAAGCAACAGAACCCAAACTGACACACACCCTGTCTTCCTCCACTGCAAGGGCTCTAAATACCGAAGTTTAATGATGAGGAATATTCACAATAAAGAAGCGTAAATACATGGACTCTAATAATCTTACCCTCACAGTAAAGGTGAATGCACTGTAGGCCTCTGTAAAATCAAATGCAATTTGACTTACTTTGTATAGAGCACTTGTGTATATTGCATAGTTCACACCTTTTTAATCCTACGTGATAGTAAGATCAAATCTGGTTCAAGATTGCTGCAAAGCAAAAGCTAATAGGTAACGTTTTATTGTACAATCATAAATGCAACAATAAATTAAATATCGACCAGGTCAGCATCCATCAGCATTCTGGAGCACTAGGAGCCAAGATGGTGGCACTGGAGCAACTGTGCAGCCTGCTGCCCTTTAATCCCTGGCACTGGTACAACCTGGGACAGACCTGCCTACACCAGCTAGAGGCGAACACATCACTCGGTACGTCTGAAAGTCGACGATGAAGCCGGTTCAGTGTTGACTGAACTGACTATATGTAGACATGGTGATGTACCAACTAAATTAAAAGCACACATTTGATCATTTTCAGCTTGGATTTGGTATCAATCAATAATTAAGATGCCAACTGCCAAAATACACCTATTACTGTATGCTGCCCTGACCTAATGCCTTTATAGCCTGGATGTCAATGCATTTTTCGATTGGATGCAGGTCCTTGTTCCTTGCAGGAGCAAGGTGCCGGCGCAGAGACTGAGGAAGGTCGGGGAGACGAAGAGGGAGAAGACAGAGCCTGGCTGGAGGCCTGCGTGAGTTTTATCAGAACACGGTAAGGGAGCTGGGGGAACGAATGGGGAATTTACTATGAGCTCCTCCACGGCAACGGATGATGCAACAGAAAGAAACAATCTACACAGATGTTTTTAGGGCCCCACCCCCACTGGACCGTAGCTTTTTGCTGCACCATTCATTTTTTACAGTATAATAACAATTATTAGACAATCGAGGCAGTTATGTGCATGTTTGGAGTCCAATATGTATTTTTTGTTGTTAATGAGGAAACTACATTGTACGGGATCATGTATTTGTTATTATTTGTCGTTGACTATTAAATGTTCTCTGCCTTTCAGACTCTTATTGCGCATGCTTCGTCAGCAGCAGTCCTCCTTTGTATTGCAGCGCAGCGAGATCGCCCTCTGCAGGTCAGATGAGGCATTAGAGCGGCTCAACCCTACCGAGGAGACGTTACAAACGCTGACTGCGGTGAGGGCTCCTGATAACAAATTAAAGCAAATGTATTTCAAATGAATGGTTTTGTCACTTTTTTTATGAATACTGGGTATGGCGTGGTTATGTTGGTTTGGGAAAGTACATTTGTGGTTCTTTCATCCTAAGTGGAGTTATCTCCTTACTTTGTGGCTTCCAGGTGTTGTCAGAGGACCTGGTTCCAGAGAAGATGAGGGAGGACAGCCAGGACGGTGAAAGTCTGGCCAGTGTTGGTCTACAGAGCTTCAGGGAGTGCTGGTGGAACAAGGTGTTGGGAAGCCAGCGTACAGGAGGAGACCAATATAGACCAGCCATAGATGGATGCCAAGCCACAACAGATTTGGAAGGCTGACTTAACATTGGGAAGGAAAATCGTTTTAGTGGAGAATTGTAGCTCTGAAACATTGTAAATTTCCCATCATCTTTCTGGGAGTCCATAAGCATGTATATTAAAATGTAAAACCTGCTTACCAGAAAAAAGAAACATTTACATTTTTATTTTGGAATATTTATTGTGAAACTCTTTGTTAATAAAACATGACCTTTCTGGATTTTGCATTGGTATTGCCTCAATTGCTTATTTATTTGCATCATAAAAAATATACAAAAAACAGTCAAATGTTCATGAATTGTACTTTATTTACTGTAAACCAGATCGGTCTCATCTCATTCAGTTCTAAATAAGTCCAGCACAGAAAAAGCGGGGTATTTTGTTCAACGGCTGAGTAGGTTGTGAAATAAATTCATTCTAGTTTTCTAGATTCAAGTCATTTTCATTAGTCACCTAGAATACGTGACAATGTGGATAAAAAAAAAACGAGGCGTATTGTTTTCCAAGCCCATTCACGTGGTAGCGCAGAATCCCGCTACGAGTCACCAGCCTCGAAAAGTCCTGTTGGCCCATAAGTCACATTGAGAGATTCTCCTTCGGGCCCTGTGGAGCATCGCTGCTCCGCTGGTCCTACCACGCGTGACGCGAGGCGGCGCCAACCCCCCTCCGGCCGGGCTCTTCCATCATCCTACGCCCCCGCGTCCCGTTAACCCCGGGCGTGTTGTGTGCCGCCTGCCTGGTGTGCAGCTGGGAAATCCAATGTAACCTTTGAGATGGTGCAAACTGCTGGGCGGGGAAGCTCTGTGGGTCTGGAGGCGGGCCCTTTGTAGCTGCCGCGGAAAACCCAGATTCCGGTTGCGGATTAACCGGAGGCTTGAAATCGGTTCCGGTATCAGGCAAAAAGGAGTGCATATCTTTGGCTGCGGCTCCAGGCCACAGATGGGGGTGTGAGGGCATGAGACACTTGGGGGATTGTGTCCGGCACCCAGCGTTCTGCGGCGACAGCTGGGCCGCTGGCCATTGTCTTTGGCTTTGAGTGCGGATATAGAGGCCCCGTGTGTTTCCCTGTATGTATGCCCCCTGTGAGAGAGACCTAGGCGGAGGCTGTGAATCAACGTTGAGCCTTGGGTGGGCCTTGGAGTCATTCCGCCGCGGCCGTCTCAGCGTGTCCAAGTTAACCGCAGCCGTTCCCAACAAAGTAGGTTTAGCAGTACCCGCGTGAGGATTCATCTGCGTCCTCAAGGCGGATGGGCCCCGTGCGCACCACTGCGCGTCGACTCCGGTGATGTTATGTCTGTAGGAGCGGGAGACATTAACGTCAGAGAGGCCGCGATCGACCTTAACCGTGTAAAGGTGGCGGGGGGCCTCTTTGTTCCATCGAGACGGGCCCTCCGCCTGCGTCGGCGCTTGGCACAGCGCCAGGGTCATCACATATGCTTCCGCTCGGTTGTGTTCTACTTCTAATTTGGATAAAGCCAAATGCGTCGGCTCCGTAGCGGTGGGGATTTCCCCCCTCGCTGCTTTTTTTCTGTCTTTGGTCCCGTTGTCGCCGGTGTTGAGCCATCTCTGACTCTTTGGCATGCTCCTCAGCACAGAGTCAGAGGGGTTGAGTTGGGTGGCGTGTGAGGCAGAGGGGGTCAGGGGCATAGCGGCGTGGAAAAGAGGCGGGACCGGCTGGGAGCTGAGGTAGAGCCTGCGGAATTCCTGGTGGAACGACGTCACCGACCTGCCCTGGAGGAGAACAATGAAGTTCCGGTTGATCTGCCAGGAAAGCCAGGAGAAACTGAGGAGGGACACACACACACGCACAAACACACACACACGCACACACGCACACACAGGATATGACAACACTGTTTCAAAAAGACCGTCATAACAACATTAATGTTATTTTAACATAATGTTTTTATGAAGGTCTTATTGTATTCAAGAAGCTTCAAGTGACACATTTGGAGTCACTTAAAGCTTGCTTGTATAAATCAGCGTTTACATTTTCACTTTTACTTGACACTGTTATCCGAGTGAGGCAGAGAACAATCTAAACTGGAGTAGCTACCAAAAAAGAAATAGTGCTGCAAAACCTAGCTTCAGAAAAATATAACTGGACAGAGTATAGGAATCAGAAATGCAAGTTTTGTATTTATTTATTCAAAATTGTTATCAGTGTTTGTGTGAACAGATCGAAGTGCTTTCTAAATGTCCTCACATGTCCTGAAGCGCCACAACAGGAGCGCATTCATACCTGTAGCAGCCGGTCAGAACCTGTGTCCAGTCACTGATGATGAAAGTCTGGGTGATCTGCCCGGAGAGCCACCTCCCTGTCTTACTGCAGTAGCGATGTCCACTCACGCTACGCACCGACAGCTTCTACACATGAGCACAGAGCAACAGGCAGGCTGTTTCACTCGCTGCATGGATGACCCTCACATCCACCTCTGCCTTCACTGTATTGATGTTGGTACATAAACACATTGTCTCAGAATGTAATAATATATTACATTCTGAGACAATGTGTTTATGCACCAACCTTTTGGTGTCAAAATGTATGACGTTATAGTTATAGATCTATAAGTCTTTGTATGTATTTTTTTTACATCAATATTTTTCATATTTTATGTACATTTTTGTGCGTTATAAATGTGCATGTTATTTTTTTTTTTCCTGATTATTTTAATTTTTATTAAAAGAATTAGTAGCTCCTCCCCATACAGTTAATTGGTTCCTTTAGCTCTTGATTTGAATACGATGGCACTGTCGCTCAAAGCATTGCTGGAGGGTGAGCAGTAAATCCCAAGGAGCAGCTCCACCCCCGGGACACCACAATATATATACATAACGAATAACGGCCGATACATCTATATTTTGAATATCGCCGATAAATCGATATCGGTAATTATTTACTCCCTAATATCGGTATCGGTATTGGCCCCTAAAATCCAGTATCGGTCGGGCTCTGATAAATTGTGTTTGAAAAGAGTAGATACGGCTGCAGCTGTAGCTTTGAAAAGGCGGGGAGAGAAAGATGGAGACTCACTGGGAAGTGTTTGCTGTTGACGTTCAGGTCCAGACACATGTCCAGGAACTGCTGCACGTTGAGGCGGTCCAGCAGTAAGTACACACACACGTTCCTCATTGTGCTGGCCTCCAGAATGTCGCACAAGAGTTCGACATCGCTGAACGTGCCCACCACTACGACCAGGGCCTAAGGATATCAGACACCAAAGAAGTATGGATTTGTTGTTACATCCTTTGAAAGCAACATTCCTCTTCTTTTCATTTCCTGGAACATACCACAGCACAATTTTGTTTCCATTTGACCAAGAAGACAGCAAAACGGAAACTTTATGGGGTTAAAGGGGCCTATTTTTCAGAAAAGACATAACGACAGACATGCTACTTGTTTGCACACACAAACACACACACACAAACACACACACACACACACACACACACACACACACACACACACACACA